>SJYA01000884.1:378361-425362 GCA_006410615.1 Neotragus moschatus
CAGGATGGTGTGATCATTCACCGAGAGCCAAATATCATGAAGTGTGCTCGCTTTGGCAGCACATATAATAAAATTGGAACGATACAGAGGAGACTAGCATGGCCCCTGAGCAAGGATGACATGCAAATTCGTGAAGCGTTCCATATTTTTTCCATCAGCAGATGAATGGATAAGAAAGCTGTGGTACATATACACAATGGAGTATTACTCAACCATTAAAAAGAATACATTTGAATCAGTTCTAATGAGATGGATGAAACTGGAGCTGATTATACAGAGTGAAGTAAGCCAGAAAGAAAAACACCAATACAGTATACTAACACATATATATGGAATTTAGAAACATGGTAATGATAACCCTGTATGCGAGACAGCAAAAGAGACACAGATGTTTAGAATGGACTTTTGGACACTGAGGGAGAGGGAGAGGGTGGGATGATTTGGGAGAAGAGCACTGAAACATGCATCCTATCATGTAAGAAACGAATCGCCAGTCTATGTTCGATACAGGATACAGGATGCTTGGGACTGGTGCATGGGGATGATCCAGAGAGATGATATGGGGAGGGTGGTGGGAGGGGGCGGTTCAGGATTGGGAACTCATGTACACCCATGGCAGATTCATGTCAATGTATGGCAAAGCCAATACAGTATTGTAAAGTAAAATAAAGTAAAAATAAAAATTAACAAAACAAAACAAATATCATAGAGTGCAAAGTCAAGTGGGTCTTAGGAAGCATCACTACGAACAAAGCTAGTGGAGGTGATGGAATTCCAGCTGAGCTATTTCAAATCTTAAAAGATAATGCTATTAAAGTGCTGCACTCAACATGCCAGCAAATTTGGAAAACTCAGCAGTGGCCACAGGACTGGAAACTGTCAGTTTTCATTCCAATCCCAAAGAAGAGCAATGCCAAAGAATGTTCAAACTACTACACAATTGCACTCTTTTCATGTTATGAAAGTAATGCTCAAAATCCTCAAAGCCAGGCTTCAACAGTATGTGAACTGAGAAATCCAGATGTTCAAGCTGGATTTAGAAAAGGCAGAGGAACCAGAGATATAATTGCCAACATCTACTGGATCATAGAAAAAGCNTCAAACTACTACACAATTGCACTCTTTTCATGTTATGAAAGTAATGCTCAAAATCCTCAAAGCCAGGCTTCAACAGTATGTGAACTGAGAAATCCAGATGTTCAAGCTGGATTTAGAAAAGGCAGAGGAACCAGAGATATAATTGCCAACATCTACTGGATCATAGAAAAAGCAAGAGAATTCCAGGAAAACATCTACTTCTGCTTCATTGACTATGCTAAAGCCTTTGACAGCGTGGATCACAACAAACTGGAAAATTCTGAAAGAACTGGGAATACCAGACTACCTTACCTGCCTCCTGTAAAACCTACATCCAGGTCAAAGAAGCAACAGTTAGAACCGGACATTAAACAGTGGACTGGTTCAAAATTGGGAAGTGAGAATGTCAAGGCTATATATCGTCACTCTGCTCATTTAACTTATATGCAGAGTACATCATGCAAAATGCCCAGCTGGATGAAGCACATGCTGGAATCAAGATTGCCAGAGAAACAGCAGTAACCTCAGATATGCAGATGACACGACCCCTATGGCAGAAAGTGAAGAACTAAAGAGCCTCTTGATGAAGATGAAAGAGGACAGTGAAAAAGCTGGCTTAAAGCTCAACATTCAAAAAATGAAGATCATGGCATCTGATCCCATCACTTCATGGCAAATAGATGGGGAAACAATGAAAACTGTGTCAGATTTTATTTTCTTGAGCTCCAAAATCACTGCAGATGGTGACTGCAGTCATGAAATTAAAAGATGCTTGCTTCTTGGAAGAAAAGCTATGAAAAAACCTAGACAGCACATTAAAGAGCACAGACATTACTTTGCTGACAAAGGTCCATCTAGTCGAAGCTATGGTTTTCCTAGTAGTCATGTATAGATGTGAGAGTTGGACCATAAAGAAGGCTGAGCCCTGAAGAATTGACATTTTTGAACTGTGGTGTTGGAGAAGACTCTTGAGAGTGTCTGGGACTCCAAGGAGATCAAACCAATCAATTCTAAAGGAAATCAATCCTAAATATTCATTGGAGAGACTGATGCTGAAGCTGAAGCTCCAATACTTTGGTCACCTAATTTGAAAAGCAGACTCATTGGAAAAGACCCTGGTGGCTGGGAAGAATTGAAGGCCGGAGAAGGGGATGACAGAGGGTGAGACGGTTGGATGGCATCACCGACTCAATGGACATGAGTTTGAGCTAACTCTGGGAGATGGTGAAGGACAGGGAAACCTGGCATGTTGCAGTCCATGGTGTTGAAAAGAGATGGACACAACTGAGCCACTGAACAACAAATGAGTGGCAGGGTCATTCCAACTATTTTGGGAAAATGGAGATTTCCAGGAATTCAACTACCATCCACTTCTTGATCTTTGATGATCGGTCTTGGAAAATGATGCCTCTAGGTGTGTCATTTAGCTTGCTGATGTGTTACAATGAGCATATATTGAGACTTGGTCTCAGCTGAGTTCAGTAGCTCAGTCCTGTCTGACCCTTTGCGACCCCATGGACTGCAGCGTGCCAGGGTTCCCTGCTCAAACTCTATGTCCATCGGGTCAGTGATGCCATCCAACCATCTCATCCTCTGTCATCCCCTTCTCCTGCCTTCAAACTTTCCCAGCATCAGGGCCTTTTCCAATGAATCAGTCTATTCACATCAGGTGGCCAAAGTATTGGAGTTTCAGCTTCAACATCAGTCCTTCCAATGAATATCCAGGACTGATTTCCTTTAGGATGGACTGGTTTGATCTCCTTGCAGTTCAAGGGACTCTCAAGAGTCTTCTCCAACACCACGGTTCAAAAGCATCAGTTCTTCGACATTCAGCTTTCTTTGTAGTCCAACTCTCACTCCATACATGACTATTGGAAAAACCATAGCTTTGACTAGATGGACCTTTATTGGCAAAGTAACATCTCTGCTTTTTAATATGCTTTCTAGATTAGTCAATAGCTTTACTTCCAAGGAACAAGCGTCTTTTAATTTCATGGCTGCAGTCACCATCTGCAGTGATTTTGAAGCCCTCCAAAATAAAGTTTCTCATTGTTTCCATGGTTTCCCCATTTATTTGCCATGAAGTGATTGGACCAGATGCCATGATCTTAGTTTTCTGAATGCTGAGTTTTAAGACAGCTTTTTCACTCTACTCTTTCACTTTCATCAAGAGGCTCTTTAGTTCCTCTTCATTTTCTGCCATAAGGGTGGTGTCATCTGCATATCTGAGGTTATTGATATTTCTCCCTGCAATATTGATTCCAGCTTGTGCTTCATCCAGCCTGGCATTTCACATGATTTACAGTGCATAGAAGTGAAATAAGCAGGGTGACAGTGTACAGTCTTGACATACTCCTTTCCCGATTTGGAACCAGCCCGTTGTTCCATATCTGGTTCTAACTGTTGCTTCTTGACCTGCATACAGATTTCTCAGGAGGCAGGTAAGTTGGTTTGGTATTCCCATATCTAAGCATTTTGCACAGTTTGTTGTGATTCACACAAAGGCATTAGCATAGTCAATGAAGCAGAAGTAGATATTTTTTTGGAACTCTCTTGCATGCTCTATGATCCAACATATGTTGGCAATTTGATCTCTGGTTCCTCTGTCTTTTCTAAATCCAGCTTGAGCATCTGGATTTCTCAGTTTACGTACTGTTGAAGAATTTTGAGCATTACTTTGCTAGCATGTGAGATGAGTGTAATTGTGTGGTAGTTTGATCATTCTTTGCCATTGCCTTTCTTTGAGACTGGAATGAAAACTGAATTTTTCCAGTCCTGTGGCCACTGCTGAGTTTTCCAAATTTTCTGGCATACTGAGTGCAGCACTTTCACAGCATCATCTCTTAGGATTTGAAATAGCTCAACTCGAATTCCACACCTCCACTAGCTTTGTTCATAGTGATGCTTCCTAGGGCCCACTTGACTTAGGACTCTAGCATGTCTGGTTCTAGGTGAGTGATTGTGGTTATCTGGGTTATGAAGATCTTTTTTGTATAGTTCTTCTGTATATTCTTGCCACCTCTTAATATCTTCTTTTTCTGTTAGGTCCATTGCATTTCTGTCCTTTACTGAGCCCATCTTTGTGCGAAATATTCCCTTGGTATCTCTAATTTTCTTGAAGAGATCTCCAGTCTTTCCCATTCTATTGTTTTCCTCTATTTCTTTGCATTGATCTCTGAGGAAGGCTCTCTTTGCTATTCTTTGAAATTCTGCATTCAGATGGGTATATGTTTCCTTTTCTCCTTTGCCTTACCTTTTCTTCCTTTCTCAGCTATTTGTAAGGCCTCCTCAGACAACCATTTTGCCTTTTTGCATTTCTTTTTCTTGGGGATAATGTTGATCACTGCCTCCTATACAATGTCACGAACCTCTGTCCATAGTTCTTCAGGCTCTCTTTGTCTATCAGATCTAATCCCTTGAATCTATTTCTCACTTCCACTGTATAATCATTAGGGATTTGATTTAGGTCATACCGGAATAGTCTAGTGTTTTTCCCAGTTTCTTTAAGTCTGAATTTAACAATAAGGAGTTCATGATCTGAGCCACAGACATCTTGGACCCATTTAGTTCTAATCAGCACTGGACTTTGCTTTCACCATGAGACACACATTGACAACTGAGTGTTGTTTCCCCTTTGGCTCAGTGAACAGGAGATTGTGAACAACGGGACTGAGCATTGAACAGCAAAGTTCTGGTCAGTTTATGTTGTGTCCTCAGGCTGTCATTCTTTCCAAGTTTGTGCCCTGCCTCCTTCCTTCCTATTTCATTATCCCTGGTGAATGTTGCGGGACATAAAACCTCTGCCTTCTTTTTATTTTCTTTATCAAATTCATGCTGAACGTAGGGCTTGGCTTAGCTGAGCATTGAACTTTGGCTGCTTTATCTCTAAATCAGTGTTCTTTTTCCTCTTAGCCCTCTAGTATCCACTACAATAAATTAAAGGCATGTTATATTGCAAATAATCAGACCTGTAGTTTCTGTAGACAGAAACCAGAGAAGATAGCATTCGAATTTAAGAACCAAATTTAACTGGCATAAAGTTCCACATTAAACCACGTTGTGGGAAAATAGGTAAACTCCTCCCCCGTTTATTTATTTATTTTAAAAATATTATTCTTTTCTGTCTTATGTCCTGGTCTGGCAGAAGGCTGTGGTATGAATGACATGTAGAACAGCAAGAAAGACTAGCAACCTCTTGAAATGAGACTATTTCTGACTAGGTCAGGAATCAGCCCTGGGGTCCTACAAAACTGCTGTGGACTCATGTCATGGATTTCTATGCTGCTTAAAAAATGGTCGTTCCATCTAAGTGGGAGTAAGGGGAGTACAAACAGTGTATCTTCCCTAGTTTAAGGATGGCACTTTACTTTCCAACACATGTACTATATCTACAGAATACATCTGTAGCTCAATTTTCTCAATGGATAATTTTTTCTAGAAGGGATGATGCTGGCAAAAGGCTAAAGCAGGGTCCTCTGAATATTCATAGTAATGTAGACAGGGTTCTTCAAGATCAATTTGACCTTAGGTAAGATTGGGCCTTTACCTATACATACCCCATTATAAGGGCTTCCAAAGTGATGCTGATGGTAGAGAACTCTCTGACCAATGCAGGAGACATAAGAGATTCAGATTCAGTCCCAGGGTCCAGAAGATCCCCTGGAGGAGGACATGGCAACTCATTCCATTATTCTTGCCTGGAGAATCCCNAGATTGGGCCTTTACCTATACATACCCCATTATAAGGGCTTCCAAAGTGATGCTGATGGTAGAGAACTCTCTGACCAATGCAGGAGACATAAGAGATTCAGATTCAGTCCCAGGGTCCAGAAGATCCCCTGGAGGAGGACATGGCAACTCATTCCATTATTCTTGCCTGGAGAATCCCCGTGGACAAAGGAGCCTGGCGGGCTACAGTCCATGGAGTCGCAAAGAGTCAAACATGACTGAAGCAACGAAGCACACCGCTCACACTCCTTTATAATTTATTTGGTAATTTAGGGCAAACCTCACATTTCTACAGCTCATCATGGAGAGGCAATCCTGCCCTAGAAAGCCTTTTCAGAAGTATAAATCTTAAAATCCTGAAGAGGTGGTGAAGCTTTTTCCTCTTGGCAGTAAGTGGGAATGGAGGACAGTTTGTGAAGAAGAGTGGCAAAGAAGTCAAGGAGAAAGAAGGTACAAAATAGCAACACTTCACTACAACTTTAGAGAGGGAAAAAAATCATAGCAAGACACACTGGTGGCGTTTCCTCATAAAGTTACTTGATTTTTATAGAGGGGATTGCCAGATTCTTTCTAGAAATAGAAACTGTTACGTTTTTTTAAGACTGTGAATAATGAAATGTCCCTTTGTGAAAAATGTTGCTCCATTAAATTTGAGAAGTCACAGATTTTGTTATTTTCCAAAACGACTGAGTAAAAGTATTTTGCACTACATACTTCTAGTGTTATGTGGACTAGGGGAACATTGGCTAGTCCTGAAGCATCTCTGTTGCTGTCTTCCTAGTGAACCAGCCAGGGAATTGGACCCTCCTGGCCTTAGCCTGCCTGCTGTCTCCATGTGGAGATAATGTTACTTATCTCTTGGCATGTTTTGAAATGTGTAGTTTACTGAGTGATAGGAATTTGTAAGAAAAAATGGGCATTTTCTGTGGCATTAGCATCTTCATACATGTGAACAAAGAAAGAACAGAGTGTGACTCCTCATCTAGTTATACAAGGGTTAAGTCAGAATCCACTACAGTCAGCCCACCTACAGGACAGTACTACCCGAGGGGAATACAGGATGGAAAAAACAGGATGATGCCTTCTGTGCTTTCAATAAACAGGCCTCTAGGTATTCAAGTAAGAAAGCGGCAGAAAGTGAAGAGGTACTAAAGAGCCTCTTAAAGGGGGAATAAAAACCTGACTTAAAACTCAACATTCAGGAAACTAAGATCATGGCATCTGGTCCCATCACTTCATGGCAAATAGAGAAAAAGTGGAAAAAGTGACAGATTTTATATTCTTGGTCTCCAGAAACACATGAAATTAAAAGACACCTGCTCCTTGGAAGAAAACCTTTGGCAAACCTAGACAGCGTATTAAAAAGAAAAGATATCACTTTGCCGACCAAAGGTTCATATAGTCAAAGCTATAGTTTTTCCAGTAGTCATGGATGGATGGATGCCAGTAGTATGGATGTGAGAATTGGACCATAAAGAAGTCTGAATGCCAAAGAACTGATGCTTTCAGATTGTGCTGGGGAAGACTCTCGAGAGTCTCTTAGACTGCAAGGAGATCCAACCAGTCAATCCTAAAGGAAATCAACCCTGAATATTCATTGGAATGATTGATGCTAAAGCTGAAGCTCCAATTTTAGCCACCTGATACAAAGAGGCAACTCACTGGAAAAGATCCTGTTGCTGAGAAAGAGCAAAGGCAAAGGGAGAAGGGGGCAGGAAAGGATGAGATGGCTGGATGGTATCACCAACACAATGGACATGAGTTTGAGTAAACTCTGGGAGATAGTGAAGGACAGAGGAGCCTGGCGTGCTGCTGTCCATGGGGTCACAAAGAGTCAGACATGACTTAGTGACTGAACAAAAACAATAAAAGTAGTTAAGATACACATCTCAGGAAGAATTTCAATGACCCCACTTTCTTGCAGAAAAGCATAAAAATCATCAGTTTGATATATCTGTTCTGTTTGATTCAGTTCAGTTCAGTCGCTGTCATGTCCGACTCTTTGTGACCCCACGAATCGCAGCACCCCAGGCCTCCCTGTCCATCACCAACTCCCGGGGTTCACTCAGACTCACGCCCATCGAGTCAGTGATGCCATCCAGCCATCTCATCTTCGGTCATCCCCTTCTCCTCCTGCCCCCAATCCCTCCCAGCATCAGAGTCTTTTCCAATGAGTCAGCTCTTCGCATGAGGTGGCCAAAGGACTGGAGTTTCAGCTTTAGCATCATTCCTTCCAAAGAAATCCCAGGGCTGATCTCCTTCTGTTTGATTAGCAGTAGTCTTTTACTGAGATGTATACTTGACTGCCAGTATTTTCTAGCAAAAACTTTCATGTACACTGGCTACTCCCCCACCTCTTCAGAGCAGTTTCTCAGAGCTACTGAGAGACTGTCTCCCAGGCTGTCATCCTCAGGAAGACCCTGAATAAAGCTTAAACTCACAGCTCTATGCTGTGTGTTTTTCTTTAAGTTGACAGACAGTATGGTGCTATCTTTTAAGTGTTTTAAATCTTTAAGATGGTACTCATATTTAAGGAATATTTCAAGTGCTGGCTCTTTAAAACTATTTTTTTTATCAGATTGCCAAGAGAGTCATTTTATTCATAATTTTTAACAAGAAATATCAAAAAGCTGTGCTTGCATGATCGCACTGACCAAGGAGCTCACATTCCTGCTGATGGTTTTAATAGTTTGTAAGAAGATCCGAGTCATTTTTAAAAAGTTTTATTTAAATATGCTTTATTATGATGAAGTGTTCAGTTTAATCAAGGTCAGTCATGGGGCAATAAAGAGAATAAGTGATCAGAAGCAGTGGAATGACGAACATGGTAGATTCTCTGAGTACAGGGTGGTTTTAGAAATTCAACCAACACATTATCAAGTCATAGTCACCATTGGCTGTGCTTTTGCTTAGGACTGATTTTTCAATATTATGAAAGAAAGAATTAATAAAGAGTAATATTAAATTAAGAATAATACTATGTGAAAATATGGGTCTAAAACCTCAACTTACACATGAAACTGATCATATTTTCAGGTAAGTTGTTTTTTAAGTTTTTAAATGTTACAGTTAAAATGTTGTGAATCACCGTGAAATTCTTTTAGTGTGCCTGGAAGCTGATACTGTAGAAACTAAAATTTAAAAATATGTAGTAGATAAGATTAAATCTTTGGGGTGAAGACTATTTCAAAAGAATTTTTTAATAAGTAAAAATGAAAAGGCTCTTTAAATTGATTTTCAAGTTAATTTTTATTACTCATACAATTTTGATTTTCAGTATGCATCTTTCAAATACAGTCTTTTGGGATAAACAAAGGGAGAAATGTTAAGCTAATAAGCAGGAGAACATAGTCATTTTAGTAGATGTGTGGATAGTGTAAATACTTCTACTTTGAAAAAAATCAAATGTGAAAATCTACTTTCTCTTACAAACATGTCTACAGTTCCTCTCTAATTACAATAACTGAGCCTATTTGATATATTTTTTATCCAAAGTTTCAATTCATTAATGTATATATGTGTATGCTTGAGCCCTAACAGTGTAGCCCTTTCCAATATGAGTGATGAGGCCAAAACATCAGATATATTCAGAAGTAAATGCACTAGAACCATGTAGTTTTAAAATTCAAAATACAAGCAGTATTTAAATCATCTCAATAACAGATATTTCACACACATGCAATTATATTTTTAAACTGAAGATGGAAAGAGGTGCCAAATTAGTGTACTTCAAGAGAATGCTTTTTAATCATGGTAGCACAGAACTGTTTCTACCTCTGTGATTGCTACTAGCAGAAAAATGTCTTACAACACATGTGGTATGTATTTACAAAGCAGATGGCACTAGTGGTAAAGAAGCTGCCTGCCAATGCAGGAGACGTAAGAGATGCGGGATGGATCCCTGGGTGGGGAAGATCCCCTGGAGAAGGCATGGCAGCCCACTCCAGTATTCTTGCCTGGGGACTCCCCATGGACAGAGGAGCCTGGCAGGCTTCAGCCCATAGGGTCGCACAGAGTCAGACACGACTGAAGCAATTTAGCACACATGCAAGCTCTTCTCTGAAAAGAGTATTATTTGGAATATAAGACAAACCAATTTTATTTATGTATTATTATTTTGGCTGGTCTGTGCAGCATGGAGGATCTTAGTTCCCAGACCAGGGGTGGAATCCACGCCCCTCACAGTGGAAGTGTGGAATCTCAAACCACTGGACTGCCAGGGAAGTCCCAAACTGATTTTGTGAGAACAGTAGTTATCTAGGTTTTCTCAGCAGGAATCAGATGTCAGCATGGCAGCCTTAGCTCAAATTAGCTTGAGTGTAAGCAATATAACTTTACTCCTTTTATGAAAACTGGAGATAAATACCCATACATTTTGTGATGATTTGACAACACACTTTTTTTTCAGAATTATATCTGCAATGAATGAGTTCTTGAAACATTGACTTCTAATAAAAATGAGACACTAATTTCCCTGTGAATGAAAAATGTACAACTTTCCTGCCATGTGTTATATTTTCTTTTTTGATGTCTGGAATAAATTCAGATAGCTTAATACAATGATTGTTTTGATCTAGTGCATGCAAAGAGGGACCTGTCTGTTTCATGATAATATTTAATTTAAAATGTCTGCATCTCTCTATTTTAAGTCTAGTGAAAATTTTAGTGAATAATATAATGTATTATATATCAGCCTCTGGAACTGGAGTATCTAAAATCTAAGGAATGAAGGAAATAACTGCTAGCATTTATAAAAGAAAACAACAAAATAGGATATGATCTTGTACAAAATTCCTTCTGCTAAACTCTACATATCTTAAAACATTGACATCTAGAATAAATGAACCACCACAAGAATTTTTATGTGGGCATTCCTGAGAATTGCTGACAGATTAACCAATATACCAGACATTATTTTTTGTTAATTCCATAGGAACTCTTTAGGAATCCATAATTATATCTTCTAATTTGAGATATAATTCAAATTTCTATGAAGTACTCTACTTTTCTTAATAATTGAACTAATTAATATCTGGGTGATTCTATTACCAGTAGAACTTACTGTGATTTCTTCAGCTTTTTTTTGTTTGTTTTCAAATAAAGGATTACTTGTATCCTGGCAGTTTTTAAAAAGTATTATTCTGTAAGAGAGACGATCAGAATAATAAATCCAAGAGTCCAAAAAGTAAAAGCAAAATAATCATATTTAGAAACCTAAGAATGTTTTGAACACTCAAGATGTTTTTATTTTTTAAATATTCTCGTACCTGTTTATGATGCAAAGTACTCTGAATTTCTTTGTGTTTCATCCTTTGTGGGTGTAACAGTGAGGAGCAGATGTTTAACTGATTGTCTCATGGTCATGCTAACCAGGCATGGGTCATGGAGTTGTCCAAGCAACTGTTTAACTTCCTTTGAACATCCTAATGATGCTTTTCTAAAGAAGCATCACTTGTTGCATAGGCTTCTGTGGCATGCTTTCTGTAATTAAATACATGTTCATGACCTACAGTTGTACAGTAACAGACACATCCGTCTACCACTTCCTTTAATCCATCAGTAGCTTTTTTTCTTCTCATCAGCCCTCACTCATGTAACACATAGCTCAAACCCTGCTGCCCAACAATTCCTCTTGGGCCTTTAATGATACATCTTGTGACACCAATGACCTAATCCACTCTTAAACTTAGTTTGATATTTATATGATGAGCAACAAAAATGAATAATGCATCAAAGATCATTTTACAAATGAGAGAAACTCAGTTCAGAATATCAGAACTGTTAAACATCGAGATTAAATAATCTGATCTTCTCAACTCACAAGTGAGGACATCTGAACCCAGAGTCTATTCCTGTCTCAGGCCCCTGCCTTTAAATAGGTTAAAAATAAATCCTATACCTACATCTTCTATTCCCCACGTATTACACCACTTACCTCAGAAGTCCAACTGAAATGTATAATTGTCTTACTCTCAAATATTTCTTTCTTTCTGAGAATGTCTTTGTATCAATTCCGAAAACCAAATGTGAATGTTATCAAATTTTAAAATATACTTCAAAGAAATGTTTAAAATAACACCAAGGAAATCCTTTTTATATAATTACTGCTCATACTACCACTGGAAACTTCTCCAATGTTACATTCCTTGCTGTTACTGCTAATAACAGTTAGCATACCATGTTTCATTAATTCCATCCTGGACTAAGGCACATACAAGAACATAGTTAATTTTGTTTTAATTGAGAAGAGTTTAGTTGCCTAAACCTCCATATTAATGAAATAAACGGAATTTCTGTGTCATGAGCACAGGAAATGAGTTCTTATTTAAAGAAATTCTCTAGGCATCTGCAGAGAAGGAAGTGATTTACACTCCAATGTGCATACACACACAGATAAATGACCCATGAGAACAAGCCAAGATCAAAAGTGAATCTAAACTATCAGAAAAGTGGAAAACACTGCAAAGAAACATAAAAAAAATCTAGGTGGCATACGACCAGTTCTGCTAACTTCATGTTTGACGTCTCCATCCCCTCGGGTGTGGGTTATAGTTGCAGTTGGTTATGGAGAGACAATAATCAGACCTGGTCTCCATGGACATTATTTCAGAATCGTTTCTGGAAGGCTGCCTGTGATATGCATGTAGTGCCTGTGAACCATACTGGGAGTTGGGCATACTATAATTGGGTAGGGATGCAACATTATATTCTTGCTTTGCAAATGAGCCCACACTGGTCTTCTGGGTTTGAGGGACATAGGACAGTCTTGCATTCCATTCCTCAGACTGCCCTGGAAGCACCTTTCTACGAGCTGCTGAGACCACATTTGCCACAATGGATTCCTGAATGTTTCTGGGTCTGAAGGCCTCATCCACTAGGCCAAGGGGAGACTTGGAGGCTGCTTCCCAAGGAGTCAGTCTCTTCTTTGCTTGCTCGAACCCGTCAGTTGGTTTGCTAGCGTAGCTGTACGCAGGCTGGTATAACCAAGGAGATGTTGCAGAGATGGCAGGTGGGACGGGTCTTCCAGGAAGAGAAAGAGAGCGTCCAGTCTGCTAGAAATAATGAAAATGTTAATATATCTCATTCATTTTGGTTTGTGCTGACTGGCTGCTAGTCCAAAGCATTCTCCATACCATTCCTAAGCACGATAAAAATCAACAAATCCCCACAATGCTTATAATTAAAGCCAAAAGAGGCTGCCTCTGCCTGGCGTATGATTAGTGCTGGTCTGGGACTTGACCTTCCTTTAGGACCTCCTTGCTCTGCTTTTCTGAACCCATAGCTCCAACTGCTACCGTCTTTCTTAAGCATCACCACCATTGCAAGCACCCTGTCATCACTGGGGCCACCCTTACTTCTGTCTACCCTCTTCATATTCGTTTCTACATCCACAGCCCACCCTCATTCTAGCCCTGTTTTTCTAATACCAAATAAACATAAGTATACAGATAATACAGATAACTCTGGAAACAGACCATGTTCTACTGGGCTTTGTACTTTTTCCAAGTGCCTTTTAACATTTTGTCTTATTTTTATCTTATTTAATATTTCCTGTTTGATTCAGCAGATGACATTTTTCCAGCCAAGTTCTGTTTATATATTGGTGAAGACCACGTGGACCTTTATTTCCTGAGTGTAGTATATCACCTGTGTCTCTGAAGGAAACAGTTCAGCCACTTGTTTCATTTGTGCTTCGGTCCCTTTTATGCATGTTCCGTTCCTTATTTCTTTGAGAGTATGCGTCCCTGAAACATTCCCTTGTGTATGCTAAATGTTCAGTTTGTCTAATATCATGAAATACAACTTTGTGAAAGTTTTTACTCATTCTCTATTTCCAGGGACCTTGAAGTCTTGTTATACACATTACTTCCTTACACCTTCTCATTTGCTTGAGACTCTTAGGAAAACTCTTGGCAAAAAGTAGCAAAGACACACTTAAGAGAAATGAATCAACTTGGGAGTATCATAGCATTGTGTTTCTTGAACAAAAAGCGTTTCCATGGTTTAAAATGTGTTCAAATTTCATAAATGGTTTCAATATAGTTTCTTTCTATGTCAAGTTCTTAAATGTAAAATGAATAGCAATACCTAGCTTTGGACAAAATATCTCAGATTAAAATGTTTGGGGTTTTTGTTGTTGTTGTTCCATTAGGCACACAAAGGTAGGTGGTTCGTTGTTGTTTTGCATATAAAGAATAAGGGAGTCAATATAACGGATCTTGATTCTGTTTTTTTAATCATTGAAGCTTTAATAATAGTGGAGAATTCCCTGGCAATCTAGTGGTTAGGACTTGGTGCTTTCACTGTAGGGGCCCTGGGTTTTATCCCTGGTTGGGGAACTAAGATCCCACAAGCCACAGGGCATGCCCCCACCCCACCACCATCACCCCAAAAAAACTCCTAGCAAAAACTTGTTTTCATTAATCTCCTTCTCTTAATCTAGATCTAATAAGTTACTATTTAAGGATTTGGTTTCTATTCCACATTATTAATGCATTTGTTTCATTCATTTAATAAAAATTTTATTGAATTCCTAATATTTCTAGGCATTTTCCTGTGAACTCAAGATACAAAGATGCTTCAGATAAAGTCCATGTCCTCAGGAAGCACACAATCCAGGACTGTTTTTAGCTCTGCAGTTGTGAATTAGTCAATCAGAGATCAGTTTAGAGAAGAGATTCATTACCTGTTTTGACAAGACCAATAGATTTGTACATTAAGAAGTATTAACATTCAGTATGAAAAGGGCTTCCCAGGTAACATTAGTAGTAAGGAACACACCTGCCAAAGCAGGAAACGTAAGCATCACAGGTTCAATCCCTGGGTTGGGAAGATTCCCTGGAGAAGGCCATGGCAACCCACTCTGGTATTCTTGCCTGGAGAATCCCATGGACAAAGGAGCCTGGTGCACTACAGTCCATCAGGTCACAAGAGTCTACACAACTGAGCAACTAACACACACATACCCAACCTTCTGTATGATAAAGAGAAATTAGCTCTTATCTCCCATAAACATGTCTATGTCTCCCTTTGTCCTTATCTCTGGAAGAAAGAGAACATTGATGTAGAGAGTCGCTGGGGCATTTTTCACATTCCAGGGATACCTGTTTTCCATCAGATATAGCAGCTTCTTTAGTCAGATCTTTAAAATAATAGAGACTTAAAGGATGGCAATAAAAGGATCAGAGTCTTCACAGAAATATAGGAGAAGTTCCTGAACATACATAAGGGTTACCACCATCACTGGCTAATAACTAGAAAAAGAAATAGTTATCCATATATTTGGAAGTATGAGGTACAATGTGAACGCATGCAGGTCAGTGATGGGGCATGCGAAACACTGGATGGAAGAGAGAAGGTTATCTTCTGGTCTCCTTCTACCCACTTAGTCACAAAATCTTCAGAAGAATGGAATCTTAACAGAAATGCCAAAGTTTAAAACACTGTTGAATGATATTCTAGTAACAAAGACATCAGGGATTGTTCTTCGGCTAAGGCAAAAACATAAATCAGTTGAATGTGGAGGAAAAGAGCAAAACTTTGAAGTATAATATTGAAAGAGTAACTCAGAGTTTTCTGAAGAGAAACTTAAAGTAACACTGAGTTTACAAAAAGAGATCTTTAGAATAGACATAGGCTAAATACAGCAGCAGTGCTGTGAAGGAAGAGTGCGGTGACC
The DNA here is from genome assembly GCA_006410615.1 of Neotragus moschatus. Classification (NCBI taxonomy): domain Eukaryota; kingdom Metazoa; phylum Chordata; class Mammalia; order Artiodactyla; family Bovidae; genus Neotragus; species Neotragus moschatus. The sequence continues at coordinate 393,846 of SJYA01000884.1, forward strand.
TCCATGAGCAAAGTGACTGTTGCTTGTCTGCATCCTCCTCAGCCTGCCAAATGTGACTTCATGCTCCTCTACGTGCTAACAATAGAATAAAATTACAAATTGTCGTAGGTTGGAAAGGCACCTGTGGTATAAACAAATCGTTCCTTAGGCACACTGTTGTTTCTGTTTATGACAAAAATATTTCAGGCCTCTAGTTTCTGCCTGCACCCAAACCCCTAATTCTAACCTATTTCCCGAAAGCCATTTTCACATCTGGTTCTTTGTTGCCATTTCCTCTGTCAGTCTCTGTCCTGAGGCTCATACTGTTCTCTGCTTGGCTGGGTGAATGAAGCCATGTGAGCCGTCCTGAGCCAGAAATGACCAAAGGCACCTGAAAATAACAGAAGTGTTTCTTCTGTTTCAGAGTTTGGATGTCTGATGGTAGCATCCCAGCATATCATGGGTTAGATTCTGGATTGGAACTTCTATCTTGGATTGTATTATTATCAAAAGAATGTAAAGTTTTGATATGAGAGTGCTTAATTTGTCAAATTGGTTAGTTTTTGTGAATAATATATGATGTGTCATCAAAATGCTTCTTTCTTGTCTCCTACTACCCTTTAATTTTTTTTCCCATAAAATTATTTTATTATTAATCTACACTGGATTAGATTAAGAAATCTATTTTTTAGTCAAAGAAATTTTTTTCACCGCGACTGGATCAAAACTTACGTCCTGTGACATTCGACTTCCTTTTAGGATTAGACCATCATCATCTTAGGTTACTCAAAACCCTTATATTTCAACTTATAATGTTACAGCCACTAGAATAACAAATTTCAGTCTCCTCTTAGGGGTAAATCTCTTCTCCTTCCCTAACTAGGGCTCATTTTAGAAGGATTACCTTCCTTCAGGGAAGGCAATGTGTTTAGCTTCTTCATCCTTTCCTCCTCTTCCTCTCCCAGCTTGCTAACCCTGACTTTTACCCCTGAGGTGAAAGTGATAGAGACCAAAAAAGAGTAGAAATATTTTTTTTTACTTTATACACTAACATCATATTCTGGCTTTTCACTCTCAGAGCCAGGGAGGCGCAGAGAAGAAAGCTTCTAAGGGATATTTGCAGATCCTTATCACTGGGGGCATATTGTCTGTAGTCCTCGATTAATGTCAGTTCATCTCAATTCTAGAGTTAACTTGTAACTCAGTCTACAACCCCTGGAAAGCTGTCTGCCTGCAGCTTGTAGCTACTAGGGTCTGTTTGCACCCTTGGACAGGCCCCGGGATGACCCCACCCAGCTCTGCCTTACTTCTGCCCTGCTCTGGTCCATGGGAAACGATCACATCATTTGCCCTTAGGACTTCAGCAGCAGATGTCCCAATTCTCTGCCAAAACAGTTTTTCAGACCATCTCTCACTCTATAGATACCCCGGGAGGGAGTCAGACCCCAGCCCACTCTGACCTCCCATCCATCCGCATGCTCACATCTCATACAAAGTCTTTTGAGAAGTCACTCTAAATCTGTTTTCTCACAAGGCTGGAGGTGAGAGGGCGGCGTCCCCCAACTCCATCTACTCTAAACACACACCTTGATCTACAGAGTTCCAGAATTCCTCCTCACAAAATCCTTTCTTCCTTCCAGACTCTGACCCTCTTTAATAAACCTGGAGCTGACTAAGGGGTTCAAGAATTGTGGCAGTGGTTTGCTAATCTTTGAGCACACCAGAGACACTCATGTCTACTGTTTTCTCCATAAAGTCTGTGTTTATCTGGAATCTCACTTCAATGTGCAGCATCTCTTGTATTTGAGGGCCTAGGGGGAAACTTCCACTTTTAATATCCTATTATATAATATTATCATTTCATTAGATTGTATAGTTCTTATTTTCTTTTTAAAATGAAATATAGGCTAAAAAGAAAATGATATGTGTGATAAATGATAAAAAGAAAATGATATTTTCTTTTTAAAATGAAATATAGGCTAAAAAGAAAAACAAACACATATCATTTGTTTGTTTGTTTTCCTATTAACATCAAATAGTCTTGAGATGAAACCTTTTACCTCACCCAGGCCTTGCTCTAGAGAAGGGAGCTCACTAATTTCCAGGCCATCTCAGACGGTCTTTAAGCTCTAAGTGTTGAGAATGTCTTCCCTACATTGAAGCAAACTTTGCCTCCCATAACTTTACCCCACTGATCCCAGTAACAGAGAATGCACCTACTTACACTCCTATCCAGTCATCCCTTCATATATCCCCAGTTACTTCCCTTCTCTTAGACCCCCTTCCCTGTCCTCATGCTGTTCTTCACTTTTCCAACTAAGGGGAAATAACATCGATGGTATTCATTCTCTCAATTTTTCTACATTCTTCTTTTCCTAGTTTGTTAGAAAAAGCTAATGCAAGGACAATATCTTGATCTCCTTAAGCAGATGTACTTAAATAAACAATCGCCAGAAGCAAACCAATGAAGATAGCATTCAAACTGACAAAACTGCTGTGTCCTCTGGGAGGTCACATAGTTAATATTGGACTTATTAACAGTAATCTGTGTGTACTTAGAGTAGTGTGTCATTTAAGTGTTGAATCATGAGAGTATGTCAGTCTTTAGCTGGTCCAGTATAATGTGAAGTGAAGGCTGCGAGCGTGTGCACTGAACTCACGAATCACCTGATGGTACATATTCCCATCAAAAGAATAAACTGGAAGGAAGTGTCTTTCTACCTCTGCCTTTAATAATAGCCACCACTAGTAGACCCCTTACTGTGTGCCCAGTGGTGATGCTTAACTGCTTTATGTGGAGTATTTCATACAACCCTTCCTATAACCCCATGAAGTAGGCACTTTTAAAATCCCTGTTTTCCAGATGAGGACAGTGACACTTAGAGACGGTAAGTAAGTTCCCTGAGGGTAGAGAGCTAATAAGTTCTGGTGTAGGGGGAGTTGAACCCAGGCAGTCTCATATGAGGATTCTTAATCAAATACATCGGGCACTATATTTGCAATGAAATTGTTTAGAGAAAAAATTAAAAAAAAAAAAAAAAAGATTTGAGGGACTTCCCTGGTGGTCCAGTGGTTAAGACATTGCCTTCCAGTGCACAGGGTTCGCGTTTACTCCCTTGTCAGGGAGATAAGATTCCATATGCCTCTCAGCCCAAAACCAAAACCATAAAACAGAAACAATATTGTAACAAATTCAATAAAGGCTTTAAAATAAAACATTGCTTAAAAAAAGGGAGGAGGACTTCCCTGGTGACGCAGTAGATAAGAATTCACAGTTACAAGAATCCACAGTTACTGAGCCTGCGTGCCGCTATTACTGAAGACTGCAAGCTTTAGGGCCCACTAGGCTGGAGAATCCCAGGGACGAGGGAGCCTGGTGGGCTGCTGTCTATGGGGTCACACAGAGTCGTACATGACTGAAATGAGTTAGCAGCAGCAGCAGCCACAACTAATGAACTCCTGTGCAGCAACTCCTGAAGCCTGCATGCCCTGGAGCCAGCAAGTTGCAACCATGAGCCCGCATGCTACAAGAACAGAAGCCTGTGCACCTAGAGCCTGTGCTCTGCAACGAGAGAGGCCCATGCACCACAACTGCAGAGTGGCCCCGCCCACTGAGCTCAAGAAAGCCTGCGTGCAAAGAGCCAGCGCAGCCACAAACAAGCAAGAAATAAAACAAGCAACAAGTGTAAGTAAATAAGAAATCATAAACAAGCAGGGTACACACAAAAAAAAAAAAGAAAAAAAATTTGAATCCAAGAAAACTAAATGGAATGAGACTTTAGAAATTTTGGAAAGGGACATTGAAATCTTAAATTTGGATTAATTGATATTGGCATCTTGCCATTTGTCACAAGCACCAGTAGGCGCCAGTGCATAGGGATATATCACATTGAGAGGCATTCCCTCTCTCTGAAGGGGAGACACAAGGCTCTCTGCTTCCAGGTTAGCTGAAAAGCTCAGAGGAGCTGGGGACCTTTCTCCACTTAACATGGACCATCTTTTATGTAAATTAGATGCTGACTTATACACACAGCTTGTTAATGAAGTAGCTTAGTGAGTTTCCTTGTTATACAGTCTGGTAACCAATTTAACTCGACATTTTAAAAAAGGAAAGGTCATCTGAGGTTTACCTAGGACAAAGAAGTGAATTCTAAAGCAATCCAAGTTGCCCTAGAAGCCAAAGAAGTTTAATGTGATATACTGATATATGCTTTGAAGTTCAAACTATTTCTTACCATAAACCTTAACAGCTAAAAGAATTGTCTTGACTGAAATCCTGCTCAAACATGCACAGTAGAGAGTCTCCAGATGACAAATATTATTTCAATTCCTTCAACTTCTTTCTCTCTAAACATATATGAACAGTAAACACACACGATATCCCTTATCATAAACAGATTCCAATAATAGCCAACAGGAATAAATGGCATTTCTTTTGTCTTTTAAATTACTGGTTAAAATTTCTACTAAGCAGGGGTCCATAAAGGGGTACATGGATGCAAGAAGGCACCAGCCATTAGCCAGTGTTCCATTTGCTCAGGTCAAAATATCACTATTTGAAGTGATTGTTGACCCCACACCTGAATTGTCAGCTTTAAAATACATACAGCATCTGAACATTCCCTACCACTTCCATTGGTACCATCCCAAGCTAATCTATCATGCTCTTTTGCCTGAACTATTGCTATAGTCTCTTAATTAGTTTCCCTGGTTCACCCTTGCTCCTTTAGTCTATTCTCAATATGGCAGTTGACGTTATCTTGTTAAAAACCTAGGTCAGATTATGTCACTGAGTCCTCTGTTTAAAACTCTTGTCACGGCTTCTCATTTCAAAACAGGGAACTCCAAGTTCCTTCACTGACCCACAAGGCCCTACAGAATCTGCTGATTTCACACCTCCTATATCTCTGATTTCATCTCCTCCTGTTCTGTCTCCCCCACTTTACTCCAGCCACACTGGTCTCTTTGTTATTTGAATAGATCAGGTCCACTCACGTCTCAGGACCTTTATACTTGCTGATCCTCTGCCTGGAACACAGAATTCCAGGTATCAGCATGACCCTACTTCATTTTCTTTAGGCCTTGCTCAGATATCATATGATCACTATTGGCTGTTCTCAGGCTCTCTCTCTCTCTTTGCACCCTCAAGATTCCCTCTCCTCCTTCTCACCTTTACTTCTACCCTTAGGCTGATGCCTATCTAACATAATAAATGTTTATTTAATTATTCTGTTTATCTGCTTCTCCACTCCAGAATTTACCTCCATCCAAAGTAGGGGTTATTGTTTTACTCATTTAGACATCCCTTGATCTAGAACAGTGCCTAGCAAGTAGATGTTTCATAAGCATTTGTGAAATAAATGAACAATTTCTAGATCAGACTGCCATAATCAGGAAATTTGGTTATCTTTACCAAAGTTTTTGGTCATGTCCTAAGATGTAGCCCTTCTCACCTGTCAGTTATGGTGAGGGCTTCACATAAATAGACCCATTTCTGCCACCTGCAATACATGCACACCAAGACGTCTGGCAAAACACATAGGATTAATCAACATTTACAGGCAAATCAAATTTTCTAAACAGGTAAAAGATTTTAACATGCTTCAAATAAACGATTTGCTTTTAGGTCAGTGGAAGTGAAAGGGTTTTAAATTGCTTTGATTCTCTAAATGAGAAAAGTCATGGAAAATTATATATGAATCCTAAAGAAAGCCCAAAATCTATTTGTAAGATTTAAAAATTAAGACCAAAGAAGAAAAAGACCATGGAAATTGGGATGAGTTAGAGTTGGAGAAGAAAAAGTTAATTTACCATCGAGATTGCAAATAGCTATAGGAAATGGCAATTTCAGCTAGCTGATCTCTTAGGGGCCCTTCCAGCTCTATAGAGTCTTCACTTATAATTTCCCTGAAACTGGAAGCAGGTCAACATCAGAAAGAAGTTCTCCATAGGGATATAGAATTCCTTTATCTAGAGATCTTTAAATATAGGACAAATGCTCCCTTGAGACAATTTAGATACAGGTAGGTAGTCAGGAGAATTTTAAGGTCAGAGAATTTTAAGGTCAGGAGAATTTTAAGGTCAATTTTAAGGTTATTTTTGCTCTAGTCTCTTAATAACAGTGTCTATTTCCTGGGACCTGTCTTCTCAAGTGAATCTTAAATCTTTCCTTCCTGGAGTTTTGAGGAATTCTGTGGTAGCTCTCTCTTATCAAAAAAAAAAAAAAAAAAAAAAGGAAGAAAAAGAAAAAGAGAAGTGTGTCCATTTCTTTAGATAGAAATCAACAGTATTAGTCTGCTTACTGAGAATGTACAGATAACCAGTACGGGTGGCTTAGCAGTAAAGAAACTGCCTGCCAAGCAGGAGACTCGGGTTCGATCCTTGGGTTGGGGAGATTCCCTGAAGGAAATGGTAGCCTGCTCCAATATTCTTGCCTAGGAAATCCCATAGATAGAGGAGCCTAATGGGCTATAGTCCATGGGGTAGCAAAAGAATCAGGCACAACTTAGCAACTAAACAACATTTATCTTATTCATCTTAAACTATCAGATTAAATTTTGGGTTCTAAAACAATAGACTTTAAAAAAAATTGTTTCATTTTAGATTTGAAGACAATCTCTTTGTGAGAAAAAGTAAGAGTTCTGACAATAGGAGCCAGTATGTTGTATTGGAAAGAACGTGAATTTGGACATCACGTTGACCTAGGAGTCCTGCCTTTGCCTCTTTTTACCCATATGATTCAGCCTCTCCCAACCTTACTTTCATTGGGTGTAAAATGGTAAGAATGCTGGCTACTTGCTTCAAGATTATGGGTAGAGACTGTGTTTATAAATCAAATGCCACGTAGCACAACAGATTATTCCTGTTATTGTGAGAAGAGTCTGCGAGGCCTTAAAAGGTGTCAGAGACCTGGTAGAACCTTTTGTTCAAGAGGCAACTGCAGAGGCAGGCTGCTGACCCCGGATAAAAATAGGAGGAAGCTGCCTTTGAAGTGGCATTAGCACCGCACGCCTCAGATACTGCTGTGCCAGCCACTGCCCCCCTCATGCCAGGGCACAGGCGGCAGGGTTAGCCAGAAACATCACCACTGACCTCGTCTCTCTGCAAGCTCTGGGTGGGCCAAAGTATAGACTTCTTAGTCTTTTTTGACAATATTGTAAAGCAGTTATCCTTCAATTAAAAGTAAATAATTTGTTTAAAGTTATATAGATTTCCACTATAGAAAAGAATGAATGATAGGAAAAGTTCAGCTCTCATCAGTTTCTAGAGAGAATTTCACAGTAAATAAAGGTGTCGATCCTGTATAAAATAAATGAATTTTTGACCTTGTGCGAGGGTTTTGTAGAGAAAAATTATCAGTGCCTGGTATATAGAAAGCACTTGATAAAAGATAGTCATCTTTATTAGTATTAAATTAATATTTATACTATATCTCATTTGAATTATGATAAATTACCAAACCCACTTAAAATGTGTTTAGCTGTGTGAATATACCTTTAGCTGTTCGTAATATTCTAAACACCTTTCTTCCCTGAAACAAATCCAGGTAACCATCTCCTCCCACGCTCATTCGCAAAAGGAAAAGTTACCATGAATATGCATTTATCCTTAGAAGGAAAGTAGGAATAAGAGATCGTTTGTATAGCTTATGTGCCTGCTGTTTGAAGAAGAGCTAATATCACTTAAGCAAACTTGTTTCCCAGCTAGAGTGACTTTTGCTTTCGCAGAGGAAAATTTTATCAGCTAAGATATTAAGAATTCTTAAGATATATGTGGATGCTAGAGAAAAGCTTGCTTGGGCCCTTTGCATGATAACATTCTCCAGATTTCCCGATGGCAGACTTTTAAGCAATCCTTCTGTAACAGCTCCTGATTACATTTATAAAACTGGAAAATCAAGCTGCTTAATGTTAGGGACAGACACAACCACCCAACACGTGACGTTATTTCATAAGGATGTGGCGGCTACAGCATGAGGAAAATGACTTACTTGATCTTTGTAACTGTTCTTCTATTAAATTTCCAAGCTTATTAAGTGGATGCTTATTCTGGGCCGTGGGGAAAATGTTTAACACAATGTTTGTTGGGAAGTTTAAGATTTAGTGCCAAATCACATTTATGTTTCCTTTGTCAAAAATATGCCCCCGAGTGACGTTTAAAATTGGGAAGAAAAAAATATAAGCCTTCATCTGGGAAATCACCCACTTGTTTTCTTAAATACAGAGGAGATAAAAAATTTTGCTTAATTGCTAACCGTGTCTCTCTGGTACAAGTGATGAATTTTACTTAATGATATCTTTCTTGTTTGAGGGAATTTATACAGTAATTTCATATATGTCATTTCATTTTAAAGACACAGGAATGGCATAAAGTGAGATTTTCAAATGAATAGATAGAAGACCACTAAGGGGAATAATAGATTAAAGCAGAGTGTACCCTGAGGGTGTGCTTTTCAAATGCAAACAGGAAATATGGAAATATGTTCTAACAGAAGGGTCCAGGTAACTTCCTTCAAAATAGGAAGTTTTTACTTTACTTGAAAATACTGCTACTGCTACTGCTAAGTCGCTTCAGTCCTGTCTGACTCTGTGTGAGCCCACCAGGCTCCCCCATCCCTGGGATTCTCCAAGCAAGAACACTGGAGTGGATTGCCATTTCCTTCTCCAATGCATGAAAGTGAAAAGTGAAAGTGAAGTTGTTCAGTCGTGCCCGACTCTTAGCGACCCACGGACTGCAGCCTACCAGGCTCCTCCATTCTGGGTATAAATGTAATCCCATGAATGGTTCAAGGGGATGTCTCATAAACTGTTAGTTAGGATGGTTGTCTACTTGTCAAACGTTCAAAATTAGAGAGCAAATATTTAACTTTGTCTTTAGCATTAGCTGTTATTACAGCTTTTCCTACTGGCATAGCTTTCTTAAAGCACTTACAAAACAGAAGTATATAATTATCTAGACATAACATTGCATATTGATACTATAGCAAATTTTTATATGTAGACCACTCATTTATTCAGAAGATCTCATTCCTTGTTACTTCCCTGACCACTCCTCATTTCCCAAGTTCACCTTCAGTTTGATATGGTGTTAATAAATTATTGACTATCCAACTGCTAAACAATTGTTTCACTTTGAGTACTGACTCATGAAAACTTACAGATGAATGAACAAAAGCCTTACTGATCAGCCACAAACATTTCATCAGCCCTCTAAGCCACTTTGGTTGTGTAGTCTTAGTCTAACATAAAAGGTAAATTCTTCTGGAGGTACTGACATGTCTAGGCCCTTGTAAATACACATTGGAGATTGAGAGAAGAAAAGAGATCCTTCAGTAAGATATATGTTTAAAGTTTTTATGCAACTACCCATTTAAAAAAAAAAAATGCTGGGGAAGAGATGGGGGAAAAAAAGTCCAAGAGCTTATCTATTTGCAAAAAGATTTCTTACACCAGCCAACAAGTACCTCTCAAGCCTGTTTTGATGGTTTTTTTCCTAATTCTGTCCTTGTTCTTAATCTTGCTTCTTTCAATATTCATAAATCTAATGAAGATAAGTCCTTTTTTTAACATATAGTTAATAGATCAAGTGACCACTGACCAGCTGAAATCACACATGCTAGTGACCTGGGCTGGAACTTTTGTGTGTTTTAGCTGAGAGGAAACTCATCTCCCGGTTCTTTCACATTTTACGGAGCCTGAAGGAGGTGTGGGTAGGGGGAGCAGCTCTTCCAGTTTCTCATTGTGGGTCACATAGTCCTAGGTGAAATCCAGCTTTGATGTGACAACCGGTTGTCTAGATCAGTGGATTTTTTGCAAAAAAAAAAAATGAAGTCTAATAAGACAAAATGAAGTCTGACAATGCAGTGCATCCCCACACTACACTGACAATCAAATGTCTATGCACCATTCACAAAATAAGGTTTTGATTTTGACCACAGTTGACCGTGGTAGGTAGAATATTACAGAAGTCTGAGGGGGCGGGGGGGGGAGAAAGGGACAAAACAGAGATTGAAGATTAAAGAAAAAAGATAAATACTAAATGGTTCTTTTGAAAGATTGCTTTTGGTATGAATGCCCAATACATTTGACATAGTTTTATAAACTGGAACATGTGCATTCTAACAGCAAAGGATAGAAATCTAGTGACAGGGGTGAAATGATTAGCCAAGGATAGTAGAAGTTCTGCTTCACAGCATTACAAACCCTTTTCTTACTTTACCTAAGGGAGCCTGACTTCTGCCCTAGGACTAGAGGTGTCAGGAACTGTGTGTGTGTATGTGTGTGTGTGAATAGTCAGGAAGAATTATAATCGTTTTACAGACACTGGAGCTAAAGCAAATCCTCTAGTCCGTGCTTCAAGGAAAGGAAAATTATTCTCTAACCTCCTACTGTCTCATTAGTAAAATGACATCTTTAACTTTAAGCTAGTTTTCTTCAACCACGGGAATTAAAGTGAGAAGGAACAAACAAATTTTGTCTAGTCAGGTTTTAAACAGACCCTGGCTTTTAAAACATGTAACTACATCAAAATAGTCACAATGCTTAAAAACCCAAATCTTCTTAAGGAGTTATTTATATGTAAAATTATAAAATCTTAAAGATGGAAAGCATTTTCTGCTGCTGCTGCTAGGTCGCTTCAGTCGTGTCCAACTCTGTGCGACCCCATAGACGGAAGCCCACCAGGCTCTCCCCATCCCTGGGATTCTCCAGGCAAGAACACTGGAGAGGGTTGCCATTTCCTTCTCCAGTGCATGAAAGTGAAAAGTGAAAGTGAAGTCGCTCAGTCGTGTCCGACTCTTCGCGACCCCATGGGACCCCAGGCTCCTCCACCCATGGGATTTTCCAGGCTTGTACTGGAGTAGGGTGCCGTTGCCTTAGGGATCCCGCAGTCAGGCTTTCATGAGGTACAGGAGTTCCTGTTACAATACACCTGATAGGCACTGCATTGGAAAACCACAGGCTGTGAACACAGATAAACTTGGATTCAGCCAAGGAGTCCGCTACCCTACTGGCTAGGTGACTTTGGACTATTTTCTTAAGCTATCTGAGCTTTGATTTCCTTATTAATGAAAAAAATGAGGATACTTTCCACCCAATAAGGTGGTTGTGAAATTTAAACTAAATACATATACTAAGGCCTGTAACACATTTTATGTCTAATATATGAGTTCCTTTTCCATTCCTTCTCTGCAATTTTTTGAAGTTTTCTTAAACTGAAATTTACTGTCTTATGACTTCCATTCATTAGTCCTGTTTTCCTTTTTCACCAGTGGAGCCCTTTACTCTCTCATCCGTACCAAAGTGGCTCAAATACTCAGCTCTCCTACCTCCTTTTAGTCTCTACCCCTCCCCCTGGTAAATATATAAACACATATCTCACAATACAGAGCTTTCAGACACATCACCATCTTTTGAGTTTTAGAAATAAACTGCACTGCATCAAAGGCCTGAAAACAATACTCTTGTGGGATCAAAGCTGCTCCTCAGTGGGCCTACCCGTTCCTTTGTTCCATTCGCTCTCCTAATGTCTCAACAGCCTCTTGACTGATTTTGTGTTTTGTCAATCCACCACACCATTTGGCTGTCTTAAGTTTAAACAAAAATATTGGAATTTTTCCCTGTGCTCCATAAAGTGCACAAACTTCTTTTCAGTTTTGAAGATTGTCCCCCCATGTTTGTTTTCTTTTTGAAAACTAATTAGCATTCAAAGTGCTTCAAAATTCTCCTTTAGTCTAGATCCCAAAATAAGACTGTTTTGATTATTGCCAGAGAGATTTCAGTTTGTTATTAGTAAGAACATTTTTGATTGGAGATAAGAGACTGTACTGCCCGATGGCCAAGGGAAGTCATACAATCCTTTTCCCCAGAGATAAGAAAAATCAGCCAAGGAACTTTGTACAGTCTCTTTTCTGGATGATAAAATTGTATCATTCTATTCCTAGAAATATTTATTCTGAGACTTGATGAGAAGCAGAGGGTCAGATAAAATCACATCTCAAGGTCCTGTTTATTCTTTTATTTAAAAAACAAATTTAAAAGACTGTTCAAAGCAATTATTTGCAACAGACTGTGGGCACTTTCTGATCGGAAAGGGAATTTGCTGCCACCTCCTGGGCCTTTAGAATAAAGCCGTCAAGATCAGCAGCACTTCAGGGCCAGTACCCTTCAGACAACGTCAAGAGCGTTGGAAAGCAGGTGCTGTTTACAAGTCTGGCTGTCCCAGACTGAATGAACTGGAAACTATTTATGGGTTTTAAAGAATAGAGTTGACTTCAGTGTTTTGCGAGTTAGAAAACTGATGTTAAACTGTGGTTCACAATCTGTTAGCATTAGAATCATCCAGGGTATATGTTACAAAAACAAATTCCTGGGCCCCACCTAGGGGCTACAATTTCAGAATTTCCATGTGGCAAGGGGAATCTTAATTTTCCCCTTGGAACAAAAGTTGGAAACCATATGTAAGGATACTGTGAAGGCAACAGTTTGCAAACACTGAAACACTGTATATAAAGGAAACGGTAGTAACTGGTGAATTGAAGTGTAACAGTAAAATGAAAAGTTTTACAAGATATATTTGGGTTTGCTCTCAATTTCAGTAATATCACCTGAAGTGAATTGTGACATTTTTATAGATATTTCATAATGTTGTAGAATTTAAAATATATTTAGCCCATATTGAGTTTCTATGAAGAATTATAATTGGCACCATCTGATCAGAGAAGGCAATGGCACCCTGCTCCAGTACTCTTGCCTGGAAAATCCCATGGATGGAGGAGCCTGGAAGGCTGCAGTCCATGGGGTCGTGAAGAGTCAGGCACGACTGAGCGACTTCACTTTCACTTTTCACTTTCATGCATTGGAGAAGGAAATGGCAACCCACTCCAGTGTTCTTGCCTGGAGAATCCCAGGGACGGGGGAGCCTGGCGGGCTGCTGTCTATGGGGTCACACAGAGTCGGACACGACTGAAGCGACTTCGCAGCACCAGATAAGCATTAACAAGTAGTCCAGTCGGCCAGACAATCAGTAAACTCTGAATGTGATTAAAAAACAAACTTCCAGCTAAGGGTTGATACACTTTAAATCAGCATTTTATTTATATCAGTCCAGCCTACTCCATAGTGATTTTTTAGCTCTTGAGGATGGTTTTATGACTACTTCTTTATCAGTCTGATATATGCTAGCACACACACACGAACCATGCAAGGAAGAGACCTTGTTATTTTTCACTTTTTAAGAAAAAGTGTAGTAAAATGGCACAAAGGGAAAACTAAAGTCAATTTAACTGTATTTGAAACAAAAGATACTTTAGATTCAGATAAAGTTTTCAGAATCTCATCTTGTGAGCTTTCTCTCTTCTACATCAGTCCCAACTTCTGGTTCTGACTCAGAAGAATTCTAAAGTAACAGAAAACCCACAAAATTCCCTGGGTTTTAAAGTCAGCTGGAATTTTAGGTTCCTCCCTATATCAGTCACTCAGCTTCTGAGAACTGTTTTTCGTCCCTTGCCCTGTGAGCTGGGAGTCTGCTCTGTTTAGACAGAGGTTTCACTCTTTCCGGTTTTGGAAGCTGATCATGCTTCTCAGGCAAGGGGATCAATTACTCTAAAGAGGCCATTTTGCTGACCCTTTGTCCTGGGACAGTGTTGGGGAGGAGGGATAAGAACAGCTGTTTGCTGCACCTTCAGAGGCAGGCAGATTCTGTCAGAGCCCCAGCTGCTGCAGGCCTGAACTGGGTGGCTTCGGAGATTGGGATGCCACTTTCTGTGTGGTAGACCTAACTGAGCTTCAGCTATCCTCCTACAGGGGCTTCCCCCATGGCTCAGCTGCAAAAGAATACACCTGCAATGCAGGAGACCTGGGTTCAATCCCTGAGTTAGGAAGATCCCCTGGAAAAGCGAATGGTTACACACTCCAGTATCCTAGCCTGGAGAATTCCATGCATAGTCCATGGGGTCACAGAGTTGGACACGACTGAACAACTTTCACACCCTGCTAGAACCTTGCTCAGGATACCAGCTATCCTATTTTGAGAATATATTTCATCTACAAACATTTCCCCATAAGAATTCTCTCTATATTGCCACATACACCACACTTGTTTTCTTTAATATTGGTACTTTGAACTGAACACAGTCCCTTTATAGCAGAGTATCAAAGCTGAAATTGTTTCTTAAGGAAAAAAAATATATTATACCAGTCTTTTTGAATCCTGGTCTCATCTTTGTACTACAACAAAAGTACAATAGATGAAGACAAAGAAGAAAAAGTTGACCAAGAGGCTGACTACAGAGGAACATAGAAATATAAAGCTTAGGTAAGAAGAAAACAGTAGAGAAGAAACAAAGATCTCCCAGTAAAAGACTCCTGGGGATGGATCATTCTTCGTGTCCATATCAGATTCATGCAGACATGGCTTTTTCTATTTTTATTCTTTTAGATTCCTTAAACTGGGGTTCATATGAACAGGAAAACAAATGTTTAATTATCATGTCTGTTTTCCTTCTTGGAAGGTTTTGAAATAGTAGCTATTGTTAATGAAGTGCCCTTTACAAGAATATTAATAGCTAACATATGTTGAATGCTTTCTCTGTGGCAGGCCCTGTTTTATACACATCAACATACTGGTTTGTCTCATCTTCACAACTTGTGAGATATACCTATTATTCTCTCCATATCACAGTAGAGGGTACTGAGACACAGACACACTAAATCTTTATCATTAGCTTAATGTCTCCCAACTAGCAATTCCTGGAATTCAGCAGCAGGCATTTTGGCTTACCACATGCTTATCTGCTAGAAAATGTCTCTGTATGCTTGGTGTTTATGTGTATGCCTTACCTAATCATAGGTGAATTTCACTTAAATGGTTATCTTTTGCTTCCCCTAAGTCGTTAGTTCTTTTATATATTAATTTAAATATTTGCAGAAACAATTTTTCTGCATTATTATTACTAAAATTTGAGGAATTTCTCATCACTATTCTTTTTCCCCTTAATTTACCTGGTATAAATTAGCATAGCTGGGCTTCCTTGGTGGCTCAGATGGTAATGAATCTGCGTGCAATGCAGAAGATGCGGGTTCAATCCTTGGGTCAGGAAGATCCCCTGGAGAAGAGAGCAGCTACCCACTCCAATATTCTTGCCTGGAGAAGTCCCTGGACAGAGGAGCCTGGTGGGCTACAGTCCATGGGGTCAAAAGAGTTGGACACGTCTGAGCAACTAACACAGTAATATATGATGGTTGGAAGTGAGTATTCGAGGAATTTGGTCTAATGCATCAGTGGTCATAGCAAACACCCTCTTCCAGTAACACAAGAGAAGACTCTACACATGGACATCACCAGATGGTCAACACTGAAATCAGATTGATTATATTCTTTGCAGCCAAAGATGGAAAAGCTACATGCAGTTAGCAAAAACAAGATGGAGAGCTGACTGTGGCTCAGATCANGTGTTGGAGAAGACTCTTGAGAGTCCCTTGGACTGCAAGGAGATCCAACCAGTCCATCCCAAAGGAGATGAGTCCTGGGTGTTCATTGGAAGGACTGATGTTGAAGCTGAGACTCCAATGCTTTGTCCACGTCATGCGAAGAGTTGACTCATTGAAAAAGACCCTGATGCTGGGAAAGACTGAGGGCAGGAGAAGAAGGGGATGACAGAAGATGAGATGGTTGGATGGCATCACCAGCTCAATGGAGATGAGTTTGAGTAAGCTCCAGAGATTGGCGATGGACAGGGAGGCCTGGCGTGCCTCAGTTCATGGGGTCACAAAGAGTCGAACACGATTGAGCGACTGAACTGAACTGATCCATGGTAACAAGCAAAATATTAAGCTTCCCCAGCATTTTTGAGTTATAAACAGGTTGATGGAAGGAAAAACCATAGTTTTCCCCTTGTACCTGTTCAAAAGTGTCTATCATTTGGGGCTACCAAAGCTTTTTCAACATTTCTTTGATTTAGGTTTTGAGTTATTCCTGAGATAGGTGTAGCTTATCACCTCTGATGGGTAACTTCTTTTATATATAGTGACCTTTGTCTTTTTGTGATCAAGGGTGGTAATGTAGCCATGTGATTTGATTAGAGAAGGGCTCTGGAGTCTGTTGGGTCTTGATCAGCCCCATCACCTAGACAAGTTCCTTATCTTTACTGTATCTTCTCATCTGTAAAATAGCATGATAATGGTACTTTCTTCATATGCTAGTCATTTTGTGATGACTGTGAAAGCTAACATTTGTTAAGTAGTTAAAATGGCACCTAGCATATAGTAAGCCCTCAAAATTATCACTTTATTAATGGCTCTACAATTTTAAATTAAGGCAGTGAAACTCTCCAAAATACATGAGGGGTTTTTCTTTGGTTTTGTTTATGATTAACTTAGAAGTTCACATCTTTTTCTCCTTGAAATTTACACTAGTTCTTTAGGAGATATTTTCAAAATGACAATTAGACATAGTTTAAATAGTTTAAAATAAATACAAACAAAAACCCAAAGCTAAGAAAACAAAGAACTACTAGAAAAATATAAGGTATAAAACTGCCCTTTCTGGGAACTTTTTGACAGAAATAACCTTTTGAGAAAACTTCCATTGAGGATGTTGTGGCAAGAAAAGTTTGCTGCCTCATCCATACCCTGGGTGAATGTGTGCGAGTTCAGCCAAAAGAGACTTCATGGAACTCCAAGATTTCAGTGACGACTACATTTTTAGATATATTTGAAATGCTGAAAACTTGCGACTCTGGCAGCATTATTCTGTTTAGAATTATCCTTGTTGAAATATCTCAGGTTCTTACTGGTTTAGTAGCAAGCCACCCTGGGTGCTGATTCATCATGATAAGAGAGTTCCCTGAATTACTTTTATCGGGAAAGGCATGAAGGGTAGCACTTCCTTTTATGTAGAGCCTTTGATTTCATTTTTTTTTAATGACATTCCTCACTACCCGCAGCCCATAAATATCACCTTTTCATCCTGAAAGGGAAAGAATTTTGTGAATTCAAAAATACAAAATCACTGTCAAATCTATTTATACTTATAAAACAGAGGCTTCTTTTTAGACTGGTTTTCACTTCCAATATATTATTATAGCATCTGATTTTATAAGCAGTCTTATGAAAGTAGTGGGGTACTTTGTAATGTCACTCAACATAGTAAAAGTCATCCACTAAGCATATACAGAGTGGGCTGTTGGTGGACAGTTTGGTGAAGATACAATGAACAGGTCTCGGAGAGTGCGACCTGTTCATGTTGTACTGAAGGGTGAGCCTGGGCTTGAGTGTCAGATAAGTATGTAGTTTCAACCCTAGCCCACTACTTGTAAGCTTGATGATTGCCAGACAAGTTGGTTAGCCTCTCTGAGCTTCAGATACCTCACCTATGAATGGAAATAATAGTGCCTTCACTTTCAGGGTAATTCTGAGGAGTAAATTAAATCACAATGTCATTGGTTAAGGGTGTAGGTCAACATGATATCCAGGGTCCGCTACTTAATACTGTGTGATCTTGGGCAAGATATTCAGCCTGTGTATGCCTCAGAATCCCACCTATAAACTGAGGATGATGGTGATACCTATCTCATAAGGACTGCTGATTATAAAAGAGAATTTGTGGTGGTTACCAAAGGGGTGGAGGTATGGGCAGGCAAAATGGGTGAAGGTGGTTAAAGGTACAAACTACCAGCTACAAAATAAGTAAGTCCTGGGGATGTTGTGTAGCATGTAACTGCAATTAACAATGAAATAAAAGGTGAAAAAGGTAGTTGCTGTCATGTCTGACTCATTGTGACCACATGGGACTGTAGCCTGCCAGGCTCCTCTGTCCATGGAATTCTCCAGGCAAGAATGTGAGAGTGAGTAAGCATTCCCTTCTCCATGGTGTCTTCCAAACCCAGGGATTGAACCTGGATCTCACACATTGCAGGTATATTCTTTACCATCTGAGCCACCAGGGAAGCCCATAGTTAAGAATACTGTATTGTATATTTGAAAGTTGCTGAGAGTAGATTTTTAAAGTTCTTATCGTAAGAAACAGAAATTTGTAACTATGTGTGATGGATGTTATAGCTGGGCTTAACTGTGATGATCAATTTGCAATATATAATAATATCAAATTATTATATTGTACACCTGAAACTAATATTAATATAATATTATATGTCAATTATATCTCCATTTTTTTAAAAAAAAAGAGAGAATCTATGAAGATACTTCGGACAACTCAGGGCCCAAAGTTTGTGCTCAGTTAATGTTAGGTATTATAATCTACATAAAATATTTAAGACCATTCCTGGCTTTTAGGAGAAACTTAGTACATCATCCCCTCACCCTATCCTTTCCTTAGATCTTATAAAATTGTGTGAATGACTGTTACAGCTTGCATCCCCACCCATGTCATCTGTACTTGAACTGTAATCTAAACTCAGGGTCTTGGTATGGTCTCGAGAACAGATTATCCCACTAACTAAAGATATCAAAGACTCTCTCTGACTTCTAAAATGTCTCCTGAAGAACAATTTAAAATACTTACTGTTTTTTTGATATTTAGTTCCAAGAAGAAAATTTTTCTTAATTTATTCCCTAAATGTGCATTTCTTTTCAACTTAGAGCTAATTGTGATCTGTGTTTATCTTCCATGAACAACTAATAATAGTTATCAGGAAGCTCAAGAAGTAGGGGCTATGAGGGCAGGATTCCTCCATGGTATATTGGAACGTTATTATTTAAATATTATTATTACTATTACCAGGTAGAGGAAGAAGGGGCTTCCCTGGTAGCTTAGACTGTAAAGAATCCACCTGGAATGTGGAAAACCTGAGTTCGATCCCTGGGTTGGGAAGATCCCCTGGAGGAGGGCATGGCAACCCACTCCAGTACTCTTGCCTGAAGAATCCCTATGGACAGAGGAGCCAAGCAGGCTACAGCCCATGGGGCTGCAAAGAGCTGGACACAATTGAGCAACTGAGCACAGCACAGAGGGAGAAGTGTCGGTTNGGAAAACCTGAGTTCGATCCCTGGGTTGGGAAGATCCCCTGGAGGAGGGCATGGCAACCCACTCCAGTACTCTTGCCTGAAGAATCCCTATGGACAGAGGAGCCAAGCAGGCTACAGCCCATGGGGCTGCAAAGAGCTGGACACAATTGAGCAACTGAGCACAGCACAGAGGGAGAAGTGTCGGTTGGAAAGTAGGTCTTTGTAATTACTTTTATTAGGGACCCTGAATGTATTTCACAAATCATGAAGCACACATAATTTAGATAAATACATGAATGAGGTATAAACAGAGGTAAACATGAGGAACTTTGTATTTAGAACCAAAGAAAGAAAATTTATGAAATTCTGTGTATCAATAACAACTATTTAAACTATAGGATCCTGTAGAAGTCTAACTTTTTATACTTAAGAAATACTTTATTAGCTGGCATAGCTCTGATAAAATCAGGAATCTGAGAAATATGACAGGATTTGATATTTAGAAATTAAATCTCTCTTCATTCAGTTGCTTCTGAGTAGTAAGGTCTACGATTTCCAAGTGCCAAATGGTAATTCAGTATAAAAATATACATACCATGGAAATTTTTTTTTTTTTTAAATTTAAGAAACTGGCTGTACCTGATAGCATCAAAGAGAAGATAATATGATTTGGGGGCTTTTGGCTGTTATTGGCCCGATGTCTCACAGGATGGTCTGTAATTTTTTTCCTTTTACTTTTCTAACTCAGACTAACCTCTTTTAGCAATTTTGCCTGGTGTTTGGGTCCTGTGGGAATTTACTAGCTTGTTTTATGGCCTTTGGCCAATCTTGGTGGGAAGTCTACAGAAGAATTCAATTTTGCTTTTTCCCAGAATACTTGTTGACAAACTCAGTGGCACTGAAGTGTTACTTGAGTCTTTATGTCCCCCAGAGTCCAGTGATAAGGGGACTTGAGACCAGCAAGGGTCAGTGCTTCTGGGAATATGATGTTGGTTCTCAGAATTTACATATTTTTCTCATGAACTTTTAACAATTTTTATAACAAACTCAACAACTCTGATTGTAAGAGGGAATGAGAACACAGCCCACTGCTTCCCTCTGGAAGCATTTTAAGCATTTAGCTTTTTAGAAAACAATCACTTCTTTTTGATGACCATGACTTCAAATACCCTTCCTGCTCGGCCAGTGGTGACTCATAAAATAGCAATAGATTTCAGGAATTCACCCGTAGAATACGGGTGCTTGCAGGTTCTCGAATTTATGATTGGATTAAATGATACACAGCAGAGGACTTTTGTTTGGAAGATTAAATCCAAACTCAGACACTAACCGCCGTGTGTCTTCTTGTGTTCTCAAGAGACTTCTGTGAAAGTGCCGCAGTCAGAGTGTATGATATGCCTGTCAGCGGAAAACGGCCTTGAAAGTTTTCTCAAGCTAGTAACTAAACAAGACAGTGGTCCCGCATAAGTTAGTCCATTCCCTTTAAACACAGATCATTTGTTCTTGACATATCAGATGTGACTCTTGCTGCCAGGCTAGAATTCAGCTGTGTGGTAATATTCAGCAGCCCTATGAAACCCACGTTCTGAAAGGAGACAGCACTATATATAAGAGTTAAAGAACCCTGGCTTAGTCTCAAGAACTATTGTAACTCAGATCAATTTTCCTATAGTTAAGATGAGTTGCTTCTTGTGAAGATTAAATGAAATACATGTTATCATTAAAAATCATACTAGGAATATTTTGAAGTACGAACTTTTACATGCTTCAAAATGACAGCCCCAATGTGTCTTATAAAACATATTCCTAAAAATGGATGCTTTATACTATCAATGAATATTCAAAATGCAGAAACAGTGTGATTTTCTTCTCTCAAAGAAGAATGTTTATTATTGAAATATTAGCAATAAAACTGTAACTGTTCTAAGATCAAAGTGGCAATGGTTAGATCCCCAGTCTTAAGAGTTCTGTGATTCAATCTGCCCTCCTATAGGACTGAGAGGAGTATGTGTACTTAAATTTACAAAGCACCTTTCTTCATAGAACATCTGGTCTCGTGTGCTGTACTCAGTATGGTACAACATTCCAGGAAGAAAGGTTAGAGACATGATTAAGGGGACACTGGTGGAAAGAAATTTGCATAAGCTCTTGTAGGAAGTCAGTGACTGTCGTTACATTTTATTTTATATTCCAGTGCCTATAAACCATATAATGTACATAAGGCGCCTAACATAACACAAGCACTCAGTAAATGAACGCTGCCATTGTGTTGGTGATGAAAACTTGACTTCATAGGTGTTTTGCATAGAAATTAAGCTAACAAAGGCCAAGCCTCTTCATACCCCTCAAACCAGTCAACTAACCAACTGAAACATCTGCTACCAAGAAAAGCCAACAACACCCAGAATTCAATGGGAAGGAAGCTGATGTCATGAGTCCTAAGTCTCCCACCTGCCACACTGACATCATTTCCAGAACTCCAATCTGAGAGGTGACACACCCAGCTTATTCTACATGCAAGTTCCCAGGGGCTCCCTGGCTGAGGAAAAAAGACAAAGAAATCTCTTCTCCTCCAGGGAGTTGGCTTAGTCCTTCTCCCTTCCATGCCTTCATCTCTCAGGATGAAGTTAGACTCTGCTGTGATACAATTCTGGAGGATTCTCTGCCTTTTCCATAACTTGGGACTGTATGGCTCCAGATGAGAGCTATGCTACCAGCTCCCAGTCGAAGTTGTGGATGCTTTGACTGCATACCTGCCATGCTTCTCAGAAGCTTTTTGGGAACCCCATGACAGTCCCAGCCATGTTAGTTGTAGCTTTAGTCATCAACTCCAAATAGTAGCTCTGCTCAGATGGCCACCTGTCCTACAGGAAACAGACCCCAAACACTCCTCATTCCTACATACCACAAACCACTGGACAACTGGGAATACTTGTGGGTCATTACCATTCTAGGATACTTCTGAACCAGAGGACTCAAATTGACTACCTTATGTTCCACTGTCTTCTCCCTAATTCATGCCGTTCTTTAAATGCTGTGTTAAGAATGCAAAGTTATAAAAATGATCTCCTTTCCTGCTTCACCTTAAGATGCCTTTTTTGGTTGTCCTATTAGAAAGGAATGCAAAATGCACAGCATTCAACAGACTTCCTTTCCAGGGAACAAGTAGTACAAACAATAGTATTATATAATGGATACGCTGCTTTTTCCTTTATCCCGCATGAATCTTCCTAATTGATTTCCCAAAAAGGGAAAAAAAAGAGACCAAGCTACATCCTGTGGTTCCAACCTCTAGGTAAATTGCCATCAAAGCCAATAGAAGATTTTCCAGAGAAAAAGAATAAGCCCCATTGTTCTGTAGCTAACTTAATTCTCCTCTGTGTTATCTCATAGAAATACCTATGGCTTGCAGTTTTGCAATGTACAGAGAAGTGGAAATGTTCACAAAAAAGAAACTCAGATATCTGGAGAGTGATATAAGTGACATATCAGAAAAAATGACTGAGAACAGCTCATACAGGATTTTTTTTTAAAATACATTGAAGAGATAAAGAAGATAGTAATATTTTAATAGGATAGTGAAAATATAGCAGATTGACAGTGACAGCAGAAAAAGAACAGGAATACAGATATTTTCAGAGGATTAACCATGTACCCTCACAGCAGGCAAGCTTTTATGAGAAGTCTCTAGACATATCTCTTCTATTGAGAAGACGGTTTTCCTTGGAGTTGCCAAAAATGCTTTGTGGTTCTCTACGTTAATTCATGTCGAATAGTTTCCATGGTTGGTCAGACTTGGACTTAAAATAGATATGAGAAAGGTCTTCAGGTTTACTGTCAGTAACATTATTGACTTCAGAGCCAGCTGGATGATGACATGGTGTGTGACCAATCCAAATTTACAAGGTAACCTTGCCTTAATCCTCCTGGTCCATCAAATATAGATAATAAAATGAAGGTGCAAGAATAGAATTGCAAGGAACAGTGGGAGAAGCAGTGGTCAGAAGGAAAAAAGAAAAAGAAAAAAATCCGTGAGGTCACTCAGAAATGCTGCTAATAACCGTGTGTTCTCACCCTACAGCCTCCACACACATGGGGTTCCTTGTGCTTCACAGTCAGCCCCCAGAGTCAGTAACCCTTCAGTAACCCAGGGTCAGTAATCTCCCAATCACATGGTTTCCAGAAGGAAAACAATGGTCACACATGTGCCTTTATCTGAAGCCTACCCACCTTTTTATAGGTTCCTCCTTTATAAAACTCTACCGCTTGCCTCAGCTGAGGAAAACAAACTTATGCTTTCAATCGGAGATGTACTAACTGAGTTTCTTAAGTAACTGGGGAGGGAGAATGGGAATCAGCCGCTAAGAATAATTCTCCTTGCTCATCCAGTTTACTTTAATGAAGTCTTTGAAACGAGCTGATATATATAAAACATCTGGCAAGAAGCCTGGTGGATAATAAGTACTCTGTAATTATTAATCCCCTTTCTTATCCACCTTAGTAAACTATGTACATTCCAACAATCCCCAAGTGCTCTGTGACATCAAACAGGTGGCTGAGGTTGACAGACCAGAGTTGATCCCTGTCCTCAATAAATTTCTTATCCCTTAATACTAGTAGTAGAGATAAAGCACTACTTAGAAAGGAAACATCAGTCAATACATGTTATATTTTCACTATAATCGAACCTTTTCACTGTAGGAACACAGCTGTTCTGTCATAAAGACTGTGTCCTAATGTTGATAACACTGATCACTGTCTTGTGGCTAAATGCATAAACCCTAAGTATCCTGCTTACTTAATACAATGGCCCATGTCTATTTGAGGGTGCTCCCAAGATTTTCTTAAGTGTGCAAAGAAGATAACTATGTTCTAAGTCAATCTGAGTTAGATTTCTGACTCATTAAAAATATTCTGCTTCTTGGACCCAGATTGGGAGGTGACATCTGAAATTAAGTAAGTTGAGGACTTGCTAGGCATTCTCTGGGACTCAAGTTAACACCGCAAACAATTCGTTTCAAGCAAAGTGGACACTCAGCTTCGGCTAAAAGATTACTCTTCCACCACAGACGGTTTCCACACCTGAACTGTGACACCGCTCTTCTTTGCTGAGAACTTTGGCCTTGGTGCCACAAAGTAAGATGCTGAGGCTGATTCCTGCTTTGGAGAGGTGGGGATGGCCACGGGCACTGGGGAAGCGCTGACCGGTGAGGTGGCCTCAGCAAAGAAGGAGGGTGGAGAGGTATAGGCTGGCACGGAGTATACAGAGGAGGCCTGCACATTAGTGGGCGAGCCAGCGTTCACTGGCCGAGGAGGAAGAGTTTGCTTCGCAGCTGGCACTGAACTGACCTTAACCGATGGCTTTGCGGGGAGGCCGTCCTTCGCATCTGGAGGTTGGAAAGTAAACAAGGACGCATTAAGCTGATAGGGTTGGTGCTTCATGACATCCAAAGCATTGAGGGGTTTCTTGCCCTTTCTCTTGCTTGTCTTGGAGGCCTGTAGGCCCGATGGCTGAGACTTGACAGCAGCCGGTGGGTAGGAGGGGGAGTGGATAGGATTGTAGGCCATCGGCGGAGGTGCACGGACATTGGAGGAGTACTTCCAACCGGCCGGGAGAGATGGGGTGGGAGAANGCTGTACTAGTTTGCATTCCCACCAACAGTGTAAGAGGGTTCCCTTTTCTCCACACCCTCTCCAGCATAAAATGCTCATTTCTATTCCGTGCACATAGGTACTTAATTCTAAAATTTATGTGTCATTGATTATTTGTGTGTGTGTGTATATATACACATATATATAACATTTAAATAAAATTTACAATAATAGAGACAATGCTGATAGTCTGACCCAGCTATCTCTGGGTAATGGCCCAGGACAAGTAAATCACTTGTCCTCTAGGGACAGATGACAGTTACATGAGCAAGAGAAATATTTAATTCCCGGAAACAATGTTCAAATATCCAGATTTGTAGGGATGGTGGTGATGATGGTGATAATTACTTTGGGGATGATTTTGAGATTGCATTTAAAATCTCTGCAATTATTTATTTTTTTAAAATAAAAATACTTAAGATAAAATAATAATAATCAAGATTCCAGTTATTAAAAGAAGCAGAGAACTAGTCCGTTTACTTTTAAAAGTAAGTCTGTACCTAAGACTCAGCTTTAAACCACCAAGGACTTTCCCAATGACAGTCATCAAAACGAGAACTAGTAGGGGATGTTCCACTCTACAAGTGTTTCTGAAGAGACTGGCCTCATTAAATCAGCAAAGACACTAAAGGGGAATAAGTTAGAAAAGGTTTTTCTCCTATTTTGGATGTGATTAAACCTTTACAAAGACGGAACTTCAAATACCTCAGAGATTTAAATGTAATAATGGCCAACACTGTGACTACACTTGGCAAGGTTTCTATTAGATCCCTTGAAAAAGCAAATGGCAGCTTTATAAATAAGTAGAATCTCAGTGGCTTACACACTGGACTTGAGGGTAAACGTTTAGATGGGAGATTGTGAGAGAACTGTGAGATTTCTTTATTGTCACAAAATTTTGACCAAAGTACGTTCGTGTTTGTACAGAAATGGAATCACACTGAATGATTACCAGGGGGGTAACGCTGTATGTGGCTTCCTAGATGACTCAGTGGTAAAGAAAGTGAAAGTAAGTGAAAGTGTTAGTCTCTCTGTGTGTCAACTCTTTGCCACCCTATGGACTGTAGCCCGCCAGGCTCCTCTGTTCTTGGGATTTCCCAGGTAAGAATCCTAGAGTAGGCTGACATTCCCTTCTCCAGGGGATCTTTCTGACCCAGGGATAGAACCCAGATTTCCTGCATTGCAGGTGAATTATTTACCATCTGAGCCACCAGGGAAGCCCCTCAGTGGTAAAGAATCTACCTGCAATATGGGAAACATGAGTTTTATCCCTAGCATGGTAGAGTGACAGACAGGAGCTCTGACTGCATCGAGGAGCAAACCATTGCCATACCGTGGCCCAGCAGGTCCAGCAGGGACAGCATTTCCCTGCTCTCTCATTTCCCTTGCTCTTTATCTCTTGTTGGAGCTTCCTGTTGACCAAAGCCAAGCTTCCTAAGAAAGTAGTCTAAAATACCGGAGATTTTCAACAAAGTTCTTAAAACAAACTTTTCAAGTTAATTCTCAATTAACTAGAAAATTCAGCTGATTAGAATTACCATTTTCCAAACACTATGGTTTTTCTCTTTATACTAACATACAGAGCACCCTCATTTCCCCATAGAGAACAGTTTATATGACACTAAGAGCTGTAACTGTTGCCATGTAGCTTCAAGAGAAAATAAAATATTCCAACAAATCTTTTTACCTTTTGACGAGCATTTGGAGAGAGTCTGTTATGCTCTCCATAAGCTTGATGACTTCTGGGTAGGTGAGGTCTGCACAAGGGTTGCCATTGATAGAAACCACTTCATCCCCCTCACAGAGCCCAGACCCGGAGGCTTTGCTCTGGCTTCTGATCTGAGTGGAGTAAAAAAGGATGCAATAATTAGAATTATATAACTTATAAAAAAAAATGCACTACTGTCTTGGAGAAATTTTTACTTGGGTGCAGTAAATAGATCTGCAAACTAAAATCAGCCCTGAGTTTTAATTCACCTGTTAACCTATAAGACAATCTTAAACACTTCTCACCCCTGTTACAATTTATTACATAGCATATTGTCAAACATTCAATTCATAGCTTCCTAGGTAAATAGATAAAAAAGGAAGTAAATCTATGGTGAGGGAACGAGAATAATGAAATAAAGAATAGTGAAGAATGGCAAAGACACATGTTTAACTTAGTTATACATTAAAAACAAATATTTCATACTGTGAAGCTTGATCTAATCAGAACATGGCTTCTCTCATTAACATAAATTTTAAGAGCCTTCTCATTGACAGTGTGGGTGGAACACCAACTATAAGAAGGACATGTATGGCAGGGCAATGAGTTTAAGGAGAGAGCTATACAGCTCAATCAACTGATGAAAGCCCTGCCAGTAAAATGTGGGAAATTAGGCAGCAGGATGTTAAGAATTACGTCAAAGGGAGAAATCCTTCCTTGAAATCAGTTATTCAAGACTTGATAATAAGCAAACTTGAGCAAAAAAGGAAGAAAAGAAAGACTATTTTGCAAAAAATAAAAACAGCCCTGCTTAAGGACTGCATCATATTCTAGCACAGGTTCAGTGGAACAAGAACTGACTAAAAACCTAGAAGAGAACTTTTAGATGCTGGAAGAAGAGAAACTCAGAGGAGCAGAATAGCAGCAGAGAGCTCCCACCAGTCTTCAGTGAGGAGTAGCATTCAGTTCTCCCTGAAGGTTAACATTCTGGGTAACATGATCATGGTAAAATGTTGTGCTAGTCATTGTCCTTCAGCCCATTCTCTACCCTCTCTGGCCCTGCTTTCTGGCCTCTAGAAACTGCAGTGGCCAAGTTCCCTTGCATGCTGACTCCTGGTTGGCTTTGGTCAACAGGAAGCTCCAACAAGAGATAAAGAGCAAGGGAAAGGAGAGGGCAGGGAAATGCTGGACCTGCTGGGCCTGCTGGGCCACGGTTTGGCAATGGCTTTGCTCCTCGATGCAGACAGTCAGAGCTCCTGTCTGTCACTCTACCATGCCTTAACTTGTGTTCCACTAACACACACCACCTCCCTGCATCTTCAGACCTAAGGGTAATAATAGCTTCCTGCTCTTGACTTCTGGGTGCTTCATTTTCATTCCTTGGTTTCCATGAGCCTGTACTATATTATCTTTAATTACTCCCTTGAATATGCCACCTATTTTCTGCTGGGACCCTAAATGATACTAATATGTTTAGATTTCATTTTACAAGGTGAATTTTATGGTTTTTAATGAATCATGTATCATGATCATACAATCTCAAAGTTAGTAATACTTTAAGATCATCTTCTATCTATTTTCCACCAAAGGGATCCCTGTTTGACTATTAAATTCAAGATTATGAGTCCAAATTGCTCAGAACCAGGTGAGCAGCACTTCTTAGACTGTTTTCATAGCCAGGCTCACTTCTGATTGGGCACGAAATGTATTTCAGTTTATCTCTAACAGTTGCCCACTAATTCTTGCTAAGGTCTTAAATGATAATTTGCTGACTGATACAGCTTTAAAGTTTATATCTCCATGTGCATTTACATTTTACATGATACTCTTGGAGGCAGAAGCATATCTTTAAGTGCTAGAACAATGATGCTAATGAAATCTGAAGTGTTTCAGTTAGTTTTGTTCTGGGCGGGTCTATTCTTTTATTGTCATAAATTATAAGAAGGCCTTTCCCTTTTCTGAAAAAAATCAACCTCATTCCTTCTTTTTTGAAAGCACACAACAATTTATTGCAAAAATTAAATGAATTCAATATTTCCAAGGCTTTAAAGATGTAGCCAAAACAATGAGAAAAAGAATAGTTACCCAGTTTTGAAAAATATGTTTATTGACTGCCAGTTATATTTATTTGGTTGTCGTGTATGAAATTATTATAATGGAGAATCATGAAAGAGTTGTTAATAAGTCAAGGACAAAACAATACTCAACAATGAACATATAAGTTAGGGATATTTCATTCATTTAAATTTAACTTTTTTAAGATAATAAAATAGATTAAAAATAGATAACAAAAAAGATAATAAAACATGTTTTTGAAGCATAAAATCATTCATTCAGTGAAGTCAGATGTACTAGTATATGAACAGAAAATTCATCCTTTTGAAGACCAACGAGGTTTTATGTTGATAAAACAGATGTGTCATTATATCCTGTATCCCCTTCCCCGAGGTCAATCTTGAAGCTGATGTTCCATTTATCAGCAATAAGTTATAAGAGTTTTAAGCAGCTTCATGGGTTTGCAGAGTAAGATGAAAAATTGGTTCTTGGAAGATAAACAAATCCTCAACTTAAGAGAGCTGTCTATCATGCAAACATGTGTTGCTTGATGGGAGAAGTGCAATTCATCATTGTGCTTGTCAAGTGGAGCTTTTAGTGGAATCCAAATAAGCAAAAGCACTATGGTAGGAGCTATTAGCATTCCTTCAGAGCATACATTCTGAGGTCAACATTTGGAATCAACTGCTATGACTGTGCTCAGTTGACCTTTTACAATTGTCTGAACAGCAGGAAATATTTTTCCCTCATGAACCATGTTAAATATGGTGATACTCTCCTTGCCACAAGGGCTTTTTCTAAAGGACTACTTTTTTTCTATTTTTGATAGGACTAAACTAAACAAAGGTTATCTGCCAGAGTCATTTGTGCCCAAACATATCCCTTGCAATCACCAGCTTAACCAATCTGATTCTGTTCATAGGTGTATTGTGAAGAATAAATATTTATTAGTGTATAAAAGATCTCTATCTTCTGTATACAATTATGCATTTTTCTAATTTGTATAATTGTGCATTATTATGAATCTGAGAAAAAATTTATCCCCTGAGAATATTCCTACTTGTTAAAATGAAATACTTTGTCAGTAAAAAGAGCAAGTTTGGACATAAACACCGTTAACATTTACAATGCTGAATCTCTGTGAATGAACTTATCCTCAGTCCTCTCCTCAGGCCGTTAGGCGTAGATTCATAAAATATGTGTCCTAGTGGAAGAGAACACCAGCTCTGATGAAAGAAGGCGTAGGTTTCAAACGTGTGGCCCCAGTGCTTACTAACCCTCTGAACTTAGTCAGATGAGTTGCATTACCTTCTTAAGCTCTAGTTTTCCAAAATGTAAAATAAAACTAATAAATCTGATCTCTCTTGAGGGTTAATAAGGATTAGAAATAATATATGTTAAGTTCCATGATGTACATACACTTCACAAAGGTGCTCAAGAAGGGATTACTGAATAAGAATGCACTGACTTCCTATACACACACACACACACACACACACACACAGAGAGAGAGAGAACATGCCAATAGAATTTGTCTGTAAGATGTTTGAAAATATCTGGATTTATTTTCAGTTTTCATACATATACTTGGTATTAGGCTCATCATAATCTAAGATAAATAATTTTTCATCTGTCTTTTCCTCTGTAAGTACATATCTCATCACTGAATTGTGGAAGAAGACCAACCTATTTATTGTCTCCCAGCAGAAGTAATAATATAAATATGTAAATATTAGTGGCTTTTTAAAATTGAGCACTGACTACACTATGCCCTTTATTTCCTTAAATCATTTATCTCCAGGAAACTTTGATGAGAAGTATAAATGTACTTCTACTTGTATATGTTCAGATGCCCTGTCATTACCCTCATTTTTGTGGAGAGGAAATCAGAGACTTAGAAAAGTGAGGTGCTTTGCCTAAAATTATGCAGCTAGGACCAGAAATTGAACACAGGAATTCTGACTTCAGAGCTTGTGTTTCTAATCACAGGGGTTCCCTGGTAGCTCACTTGGTAAAGAATCTGCCTGCAGTGCAAGAGACCCGGGTTTGACCCCTGGTCAGGAAGATTCCCTGGAGAAGGAAATGCAACCCACTCCAGTATCCTTGCCTGGAAAATCCTAGGGAAAGAAGAGCCTGGCGGGCTTTTATCCATGGGGTCGCAAGAGATGGACACAACTTAGCAACTAAACCACCACATAAATTGCCTTCCTCATCAATAGTCTAACTTCTATACCATGAATCCTAGAATGAAGAGAGAGAGAGAAGTGTGAAAACAATTGACATACAGTGCATACAGTCAGGAAGGAAATGGAAAAGACTAGAGAAAGGGAAAAACTTGCCTGGTCAGTCTATAAACCAGTGTTGAGAAAGACAGATTTTGTTTATTTTCCTTTTTCCTCTTTTATTAAGAGCTTTATATACATTAATCTTTAAAGATTTTTCAATCTTTACTTTTTAAATAGTCAATATTATGACTATTTGTAAAATAATATGTTACGGATTCAAAATTGAGTAAAACTCTTTTACAAACTGTGATTTGGTACAACATACTTATGTGAGCATGTGCTATAATTCCCTTTCTTTGAAAACATTCCCTTAGAGACCTCATTCCACACCTAATACATTAATCAGATGAGTGAGCTTCTGTCTAGAAATACTGTTTTCCCCTTCAGTGTCTCTCAATTTAATCAGATACATAACTAAGAGAAATACTGGTAATGTAAATATTTAAAAAATACTATGTTCTATTGCTTACAACCTCTTGACCCATGTCAGGTAAGATTTATTTTACTGACACCAAGTGAAAATATAAAGTTAAGGCTTCTGTGAGAAATTTAACATTATTTCACTTTGTAAGTGAAATCTGAGAAGAGTATCAGTTTTGCTTATTTACTTTTATGATAAATAATTCCCTGGTAAAATTTTTTTTTTCCTTTTTCTTATTTATTTAATTTTTAAAAAAAAATTTTATTTTTTAGTTTGTTTTGCTTTACAATACTATATTCGTTTTGCTAGACATTGACATGAATCAGCCACGAGTGTATATGAGCTCCCAATCCCGACCCCCCCCCTCCCCTCCCACCCCATCTCCCTCGATCATCCCCCCCCCTGCGCCCCCAGCATCCTGCATCCAACCTAGACTGGCGATTCGTTTCCCTTAT
>SJYA01000884.1:426606-495254 GCA_006410615.1 Neotragus moschatus
TTACCATCTTTCTAAATTCCATATATATGCGTTAGTATACTGTATTGGTGTTTTTCTTTCTGTCTTACTTCACTCTGTATAATAGGCTCCAGTTTCATCCATCTCATTAGAACGGATTCAAATGTATTCTTTGTAATGGCTGAGTAATACTCCATTGTGTATATGTACCAAATAAAATTTTAAGAAGCTCCTTTTCTATTAACTTACTATTGCTTGATTTCCACATCTTCTGGAGCTGACTAGAAAGCAAGTACAAGATCTGAGTTCTCATAGAACCTCGGGCTTAAACTATTCTGGATATTGTATGTGACATATCAGTTGTGTCAGATTCCTGTTAGCAAAACTAAATCTTTACTCATGCATTGTATTTTCACATACAGGTCACTGACAAGTCCACTTGAAAGATGTCAGAGTAAGTGGCAGAACCAAGACAATCTCCTCCTTAAATTCCACTACGGTATTAATTTATTTGTATGTCATGTATTTAATGTATTAAAATACATGAAAAGGAAAGAGAAAATTAGTATAAATAAGCCTATCCCATGCAAGGCTATTCTTAATCCATAAAATAAAGTCTTGGGGCCTAAGGATAACCAAGACAGGGGGAGAGACATGATCTCAGACAAGTAAGAACATTTTGAGGGAATTTGGAAAATAGTGTGTGATCTAGTAGCTTCTTCTGAAGCCCCAGCCCCTCTTCAAGTTTCCACTTCAGGCTTTTGGCAAAACTTGCCTCATACTTCTGAGACAAAATTTAATAAGGATTCCCTCACCCCAAGTGGCTCTTAAACTGAAGACTTAGGTAACCCTGTATTCATCAGCTGTCCAGAAAAATGGTCAGAATGGTCAGTGGAAGGTGCAGCAATGATGTATGGTTAAGGTTTTAGAAATAAGCAAATAACCCTACTTTTAATGGGTTTCCTATCCAGATTCCAAAATCCAACCTCAGCCCCTGCTGGGGGGTTTTCTAGTACCAAAACTGAGTTCACAAGTTGTTGGGAAGTCATGTTTACGGTGGCACAATATTTTTGGAAATCAATAGGGATATAACAGTTTCAGGATGACAAGGCCAAAGAAAACAATAGGGACCAGCACACCATGTAATAAAAATAATAATAACCCAAGAAAAATATTAATAGTAGGAAGTCAAAAACCTTGGAATTTAGTGCAGAAATTCAAACAGTGAAATGGAAAGAAAGGTTGAGGAAATATCTAGACTGGGATAAATAAGTAAGAAACAGAACTGGTAATGGAGTAAATCAAAAGTCAGTAGACAAGACTGGCAAACAGTTAAACGGATTGCTTGACTTTTGCCTCAAGCCCCTTGGAAAGTGTCTTGTGTGGAGCAGAGGCCAAGGAGATAAAACAATGTTTCCCAGACTCTCCTTCAGCTTAGGTTCTAGGTGTGATTTAATTTCAACAAGAAGATGTACCTGTAAGAAACTTGCACTGGAAACTGAATTAAGCAGAGAGGAATTAGACTGTAAGGCATCCACCTTGCTGCTGCTGTAGAGATGACTATTACTCTGGATACAGCAGTTCTATTGGCAGCTTCTTAATCCCAGATCACAGCTAAGGTATGTAACCCGAGACCCAGTGCTGGGCCAGCCCAATAGCTTCCTGACTCCTTAATTTCCTGATTGTGGCAAATGTTGCCAATCCCTTGGATAGCCAGTTCTGCAGTGCTGTCTGAAGCCTTTTCTGCAGGCCCTGTCTTTCCAGAGCTGTCAACAATTCTATAAGCACTTACATTCCTTTTCTCCCTAAAATAACTAGAGAGGCATCTATTTCCTGCAAATGAACTGTGAGCTGAGACAGAAAGATAGAATTAAGGGCAAACATAGAAGGTAAAAAAAAAGACAAGAGGTAAAAGGGCAACTGTTTCTCAGATACAGAAAAGGGAAAAAAAGATGGACACAAATGTTGGTATTTCAAGACAGACAGGAGAGACAGTGCAGGAACTTACACTCGATAAATTGTATGGGGTCACCATCTGTCAAGAACAAAGGAGGAAAAACAGAGGGGGATTAAAACTTGAGGACAAGGAAGGAAGTTTCAGAAAAGCCACTGTAGAGTATTTACTAGAAACTTAGTATGTGTTTGTGAAGAACTTAGAAGGAGTAAAGTGAAATGATTATCAGTATCTACTGTTGTCCAGACAAATGTTTTAAAAGAAGAATAGATAATTCCTAAAATTAAGTAAGGCTTTTCTCCAGTAAAGCATTGATACGTATGTGAAGAACTTAATAAGAAATTAAATTACACGAATTATCTAGTGAAAAGAATTCTTCAACTATATCTACAAGTCAGGTCATGGGTGCAAAATACAAGTAGACACTAGGAATTCACACTCAATAATCTGTTCTCAAACTGATGAAGATTAGGAACTTTTCTGTTCTGCCCAGTAAATATATGTCCAGCAAAAAGTTTTCCTTTTGGATGACTGTCTTTATCCTTGGGGACCAAGTCACCATAAAAGTAAAAAGTATTCCTGGTAGCAACTTTGGAAAAATTC
Source organism: Neotragus moschatus (assembly GCA_006410615.1). Lineage (NCBI taxonomy): Eukaryota > Metazoa > Chordata > Mammalia > Artiodactyla > Bovidae > Neotragus > Neotragus moschatus. The sequence continues at coordinate 429,122 of SJYA01000884.1, forward strand.
CTGCAGTACATAACTCTCTTTAACAGGAATGAGGGCCTTAATCCATGGGGGCTGCATACTTAAGAATCTGCATACCAATGTGATTCCACAGGCAGAAACGATGCCACAGTGTAAGTGCTACGAGCTGTTACAAAGCAGCCACCATGATGCTAGAAAACCAACAAGTACAAATATGGAATGGTATTCTCTGCTCTTCTTTCCTTCCAAAGAATGTAAACATCCCAGCTCTTTCAGAGAAACCCTGATGGGCCAGAGCCTTATGTAGGACATGTCCCTGTCTACGCATTTGTTGGATTAAATTCTGAAAGATCGCACAAAGGCTTTGAACTGTATGCACATTCTGTTTATAAATATTTACACAGAATTAAAAAAACTTTTTTTTCAAGACCTCATTTAAAAAAAGCACATGTAAAACCTAAAAGATTAGATAAATAAGTCATATAATTAGGAAGACTCAGAAAAGAATAAAGCTAGAACTCACTTTTTGGGTTTCTCAAGTCTCTGTTTATATTTATTAACTTTACACCTAACTGTTAACTAAATGTTTATTATGCTGCAATACCTCATCTATTAAGAATTTAGCTATCTAAAAAACCTGTAAATATACTCAACAGTATTTTGAATGGTTAAAATACAGTAAAAAATACAGTTACCGAAAACTTCTGTACCTCACTCTAAGTATCTGGGATCTTTTTTCAGTCTATTTGCTCAATTTTATACAATTCTAATAAGCTTTTTTGTTTGGTTTACAGAAAATTAGAAATGGAGAGGCAAGCATGAACTTTGTTAAAGATGTTACAGTTACTACAACACCAAAGCAAGAAAGTAAAAGCCAACATTTAAAAACACACGAAAATCTTAAAAAAAAAAAAATACTCAGAGTGCATTTAATTAAAGTATAAAAAACTTCCACATGCTCAATGAGACTTAGTGCCTCTACTGTATTTCAGTGAAATAATAGGAATTAACAATAATGATCACAAGTCATTTAAAATATTTAAATCACTGTGGTAGGTTGATTAGATGTAGAAAAACATATGACATCTTTTAGAAAGAATATCATTCCAAACAAACAAAATGGAAGTTTTTCTCAGGTGGAACTAGGCCTAAGGCATTGCTACATTAATAGAGAACTGGATTAGAATTCATAATCTGAGGTCCCAAATACTTTGCCTGTATTGCTGTTTTTAACTGAAATTATTTAATTTCAGATGTGAATATGTCTCATGTACCCTGAAAAATGTATCTGTGTTTTCCATAGCTCTAGATATGCTGATACAGGGGGCCCAGGAATGTTAATCAAGGACTATGCCTTTCACAGAAGGGCCAATTGGAATGATATCCTCCAAAGTTTTAATTAACTGGAAGTTCATGTAGTCAATCATTAGTATATAAAAGTGTGTGACCTAAGGCAGCAGCTCTCAACCATTCTAGTCTAAAGACTTATTTACACTCTCAAAAATAGAGGACCTAAAAAAATATTTTATCCTTATAAGTTCTATCTATTGGTATATACCATGTTAGAAATAAAAAGATCTATAATTGATTTATTAATTTTAAAAATTCAGTAATTTTAGAGGGCCAACAAGTTCATTTTTATGGGAAACCCAAATGAACTTTTTGTCAATCCAATAGTACGTTAACACAAATGTTTTATGAAAAATAACCATGTTTTCTTACACTAAGGTAATTTGATGAACACAGTGACATGGTGCTTGCATTTCTGTTAAATTTCTTTAATGTCTGAGCTTAACACAAGACAGCCGGATTCTCTTATGTGCTTTTGCATTCATGCTGTTGTGTTACACTGTGTTGACTGAAGTGTATGAAGATCTAGCTTCACACAGATACACAGTTAGAAAGGGGCAGGGTATTTTAATAGCCTGGAGCTGAACAGATAACTTTGGATAATCCGTGACACTACATCGAACTCAGTAAGTGACAGTTTCTCAAGTTGCAATGTAGACTCTGAAATCATAGCCATGAGCTTTTCATACTTCACTATATTAAAACCCCCCAGTCTCTTTTGCACTTTGGATAGATCTTTGACCTATACATGATTCTGTTACATTATACACTAGTCATTTAGAAAATATTGGTTCAATGAATTGTGCGGATCTAAATGTTGATACATTTAATCATGTGCACGTGTGTGTCAGTTGCTCAGTCATGTCCACCTGTTTGCAACCCCATGTAGTGTACGATATACAAAATCACCCTCCTTAATATAATCAATGACCTCATCAGAGAAATGTTAAGTACTGTTCTTGTTTAGTCACTAAATCATGTCCCACTCTTTTTGGTATCTTTAAGTATCAGGAAGTTGTCAGATTCATGGTGGCAGGTGCAAGTTTCTGATTTTCCCTTGAAAATGCACAAATACTGTCAGTTGTTTTTCTTGAAGTGACAAGCTCACTTTGCTCATTTTCTAGAAGTCTGCTGAATACCCAAGTCTAAATAATTGTAGTTTGTCAGTCAGTCTTTAAAGTAAAAATGATGTTCTATGAAAAAAAACCACTGATTGAGCTTGCAGTTCAAAAAACTGTGCAAGTGCTTCCTCAAAACATTCAAAATGCCATACATGTGTTTTCATTTTGTCAGACAAAATATAAAAGATATGTGCTGTAAATTTAATAAAATGCAAACTTTCTACTGCTTTGTCAAGGACGTTCTTATGTGAGACCGCCATCTTGTTTCTTAAGTGAAACGATGACAGTGATGAATACAAGGACTCCTAGTACTGCCTCAAATGCNCAAAACATTCAAAATGCCATACATGTGTTTTCATTTTGTCAGACAAAATATAAAAGATATGTGCTGTAAATTTAATAAAATGCAAACTTTCTACTGCTTTGTCAAGGACGTTCTTATGTGAGACCGCCATCTTGTTTCTTAAGTGAAACGATGACAGTGATGAATACAAGGACTCCTAGTACTGCCTCAAATGCTAAGGTATCATCCACTTTTGCTTTTACACCATCAGTGCAAATGTCAACACAGTAAAAAAAAAAAAAAAATCTTTAGTACCATTATGAAAATCATTTTGACCTCACAGATCCACTGAAAGCATCTAAGAGACCCTAGAAGTCTGCAAACCACACTTGGAGAACTACTCATCAAACGGGAGAAATATCAACAACCTCAACATGCAAATGATACTACTCTAATGACAGAAAGTGAAGAGAAACAAAAGAGCCTCTTGATGAGGATGAAAGAGGGGAGTGAAAAAGCTGGCTTAAAACTCAACATTCAACAACTTAAGATCACGGCATCCAGTCTCATCACTTCATGGCAAACAGAAGACGAAAAATTGGATGCAGTGGCAGATTTCATTTTCTTGCGCTCCAAAATCACTGCAGATGGTGAATTTAATTTCAGCCATGAAATTAAAAGATACTTTCTCCTTGGAAAGAAAGCTATGACAAACCTAGGCTGCATATTAAAAAGCAAACACATCCCTTTGCCAACTAGAGTCCATATAGTCAAAGCGATGGTTTTTCCAGTAGTCATTTTCAGATATGACAGTTGGACCATAAAGAAGGCTGAACACCAAAGAACTGATGCTTTTGAATTGGTGATGGAGAAGACTCTTGAGAATCCCTTGGACTGCAAGGAAATCCAACTAGTCCATCCTAAAGGAAATCAACCCTGAATATTCATTGGAAGCGCGGTTGCTAAAGCTCCAATACTTTGGCCACCTGATTCAAAGAGCTGACTCATTGGAAAAGACCCTGATGCTGGGAAAGATTGACAGCAAAAGGAGAAAGGGGTGGCAGAGGATGAGATGGTTATATAGCATCAGTGAGTCAATGGACATGAATCTGAGCACACTTCAGGAGACAGTGAAGGACAGGGGAGNCCAATACTTTGGCCACCTGATTCAAAGAGCTGACTCATTGGAAAAGACCCTGATGCTGGGAAAGATTGACAGCAAAAGGAGAAAGGGGTGGCAGAGGATGAGATGGTTATATAGCATCAGTGAGTCAATGGACATGAATCTGAGCACACTTCAGGAGACAGTGAAGGACAGGGGAGCCTGGCGTGCTGTAGTTCATGGAGTTGCAAAGAGTCAGACATGACTTGTCGACTGAGAACAACCACAACAGCTAAAGGGACCAGGATACATGACATGCATCCTTAGCCTCTTGGGTGTCTGAATTTGAGAAAAGGAAATTCCATCAAACATAACGCAGGGACAAATCAGAGTAGGGTCCAGCCTAGGGAAGAAAGGCTGACAGAAGCCAGGAAGGGATACATTTTAAGAGAATGTGCTAAAAGCTCATGCTACAGCCATAAGTTCAAATAAAAGATCACTCTGGTGATCTGGAGAAATGCAGAAATAAGCAGTTTCAACCCAGATTGTCCGAGAAAGGAGAACTGGGCTGGAGTGTCAAGGGTTTTTGAAAATAACTTCTTTTCAGTTTCCAAACTACTGGCTGGTTGAAATTCATTGAGAGCTGTAACTGAAGTTCAAAGATCTTTGATTCTTTTATAGCCCAATGTATGTGTTACACATATAGGCATACAATAAATATGTGCTAAATATATGTCAATATGGCCTCCTGGTGGCTCAGTGGTAAAGAATCTGCCTGCCAACGTAGGAGACATGGGTTCAATCCCTGGGTCAGGAAGATCCCCTGGAGAAGGAAATGGCAACCCATTCCACTATTCTTGCCTGGGAAATCCCATGAACAGAGGAGCCTGGCAGGCTACAGTCCATGGAGTTAAAAACAGTCAGACACGGCCTAGCGACCAAACAACAACAACAAAATGAGTAAATATAATTTTATCCAAAAGTCTATTTCAACTTCCTTCAGCAGTGGGCCAATAGTTGTTCCCAAGCCTACTAATTTTTATGTCATCTCTTTTAGGTTTGAAATTACTCCAAAAGTATCATGTGGATGAATGGGAAATTCCCAGTGTATCTGTGGGGGGAAAAAAAATGGTTCTATTGGATACTGGACATCAGAGATAACTGAGTTTTCCCCAGCAAAGGAGATGGCCACACCAGCAACTCTGCAGCTGCTCCTGCCAGTCACTCCATTTCACCATCATTCCCTTGGCCCCATGAGAGGTAAGGTCACAAGGCAACCAGTAAAACATGCAACTTCACCAAATGCGGGTCTGGCTGCAATTTGTGGAGATAAGCACATGAGCAGAAGCAGCATGAGGCACTGGAGCTGAGACACTACCACAGGCGCTGCAGCTTCCTACGCTCTCTGTCTGCCTTGGCGGCTCCACATGAGCCTAGCTGGGCTGTGGGAGTGATTTCCAAATCCTGTACTTCAAGAAGAGAAATCAGGTCATGCCAAGTGCCCTCTGTGTCCACATAAGACACACACCCATCTTCTGTTGATGCATTTTAAAACTAGTCATGCTCCTTTCTGGGACTGACTAATACTTCTATTTATTTCTGATTGACGAGAGACTACAAGATTGTCATCATCTGGCCAAAAATTTCATGGTCAGTCAGGGCCAGCCAGAGGGAGCCTTGCAGAGGTAGGCAAGCGCCCTCAGCTACGCCCTCTTCACTTAGCTGGAGGTCACTGTAGAATTTACAAAGGAAATGGAGTTAGTTGGAACTTGAGGCTTTGCTCCCATTACCTCATTTAATTAACTGGTTTAGTAATTGTCCTACATAGTCAGTGCTTGTCTCTCATGGACAGAGTTCTGAGGTCTGAAGTGCCCTCAAAAGCTTTATATTCTAAGATAAATAAAAAAGCAGGTAATTATAACAAAGTATGGCAACTCCTGTGATTAAAGTTAATGCAGTATGCAGTGGGAACACACAGCAGGGATATACAGCCAGGGATTATTGGAGGCGGTAAGGTTTTCTAAAGGACACAGATGTGAGCCTCATGAGGAAAGGCCAAGGCGAGTCAGAAACGCAAAGATCTAAGAAGCTGACATGCAGTGAATGCTTAGTCAGTGCTTGCTGGATGAATTATCTTCTCACAACACAATGCTGTCTCCCATTAACACTACAGTATCTTGTAGAATGGGCTTCCCCCATGGCTTAGTGGTAAAGAATCCGCCTGCCAATACAGGAGAGTTAGGTTCGATCCCAGGGTCAGGAAGATACCCTAAAGAATGAAATGGGAACTCACTCCAGTATTCTTGCCTAAGAAATCCCATGGACAGAGGAGCCTGGTGGGCTACAATCCACCAGTTTAGTTCAGTTCAGTCGCTCAATCAAGTCTGATTCTTTGTGACCCCTGGACCGCAACACACCAGGCCACCCTGTCCATCACCAACTCCCAGAGTTTACTCAAACTCATGTCTATTGAGACAGTAATACCATCCAACCATCTCATCCTCTGTCATCCCCTTCTCCTCCTGCTTTCAATCTTTCCAAGCATCAGGGTCTTTTCATATGACTCAGCTCTTCAGATCAGTTGGCCAGAGTATTGGAGTTTCAGCTTCAGCATCAGTACTTCCAGTGAATATTCAGGATTGATTACCTTTAGGATGGACTGGTTGGATCTCCTTGCAGTCCAAGGGACTCTCAAGAGTCTTGTCCAACACTAGACTTCTAAAGCATCCATTCTTCAGTGCTCAGCTTTCTATGTAGTCCAACTCTCACATCCATACCTGATTACAGGAAAAACCATAGCTTTGACTAGATGGACCTTTGTTGGCAAAGTAATGTCTCTGCTTTTTAAAAGCTATCTAGGTTGGTCATAACTTTTCTTCCAAGGAGCAAGCGTCTTTTAATTTCATGGCTGTCACCATCTGGAGTGATTTTGGAGTCCAGAAAAATAAAGTCAGCCACTGTTTCCACTCTTCCCCCATCTATTTGCCATGAAATGATGGGACCAGATCCATGATCTTAGTTTTCAGAATGTTGAGCTCTAAGCCAACTTTTTTACCCTCCTCTTTCACTTTCTTCAAGAGGCTCGTTACTTCTTCACTTTCTCCCATAAGGGTGGGGTCATCTGCATATCTGAGATTATTGATATTTCTCCCAGCAATCTTGATTCCAGCTTATGCTTCATCCAGCCCAGCATTTCTCATGATGTACTCTGCATATAAGTTAAATAAGCAGGGTGACAATATACAGCCTTGACATACTCCTTTCCCGATTTGGAACCAGTCTGTTGTTCCATGTCCAGTGCTAACTGTTGCTTCCTGACCTGCATACAGATTCTCAGCAGGCAGGTCAGGTGGTCTGGTATTCCCATCTCTTTCAGAATTTTCCAGTTTGTTGTCATCCACACAGTCAAAGGCTTTGGCATAGTCAATAAAGCAGAAACAGATGTGTTTCTGGAACTCTCTTGCTTGGCAATTTGATCTCTGGTTCCTCTGCCTTTTCTAAATCTATCTTGAACATCTGGAAGGTCACGGTTCACATATTGTTGTTGTCTGGCTTGGAGGATTTTGAGCATTATTTTGGTAGTGTGTGAGATGAGTGCAATTATGCAGCAGCTTGAACATTCCCTGGCATTGCCTTTCTTTGGGATTGGAATGAAAACTGGCCTTATCCAGTCCTGTGGCCACTCCTGAGTTTTCCAACTGTGCTGGANACATCTGGAAGGTCACGGTTCACATATTGTTGTTGTCTGGCTTGGAGGATTTTGAGCATTATTTTGGTAGTGTGTGAGATGAGTGCAATTATGCAGCAGCTTGAACATTCCCTGGCATTGCCTTTCTTTGGGATTGGAATGAAAACTGGCCTTATCCAGTCCTGTGGCCACTCCTGAGTTTTCCAACTGTGCTGGAATATTGAGTGCAGCACTTTCACAGCATCATCTTTTAGGATTTGAAATAGCTCAACTGGAATTCCACACTGGAATTCCACTGGAATTTACCTTCACTAGCTTTGTTTGTAGTGATGCTTCCTAAGGCCCACTTGATTTCACATTCCAGGATGTCTGGCTCTAGGTGAGTGATCACACCATGATTATCTGGGTCGTGAAGATCTTTTTTGTACAGTTCTTCTGTGTATTCTTGCCACCTCTTCTTAATATCTTCTGCTTCTGTTAGGTCCATACCATTTCTGTCCTTTATTGAGCCCATCTTTGCATGAAATGTTCCTTTGTTATCTCTAATTTTCTTGAAGAGATCTCTAGTCTTTCCCATTCTATTGTTTTCCTCTGATTCTTTGCATTGATCACTGAGGAAGGCTTTCTTATCTTTCTTGCTATTCTTTGGAACTCTGTATTCAAATGGGTATATCTTTCCTTTTCTCCTTTGCCTTTCACTTCTCGTCTTCTCACAGCTATTTGTAAGGCCTCCCCAGACAGCCATTTTGCCTTTTTGCATCTTTTTCTTGGTGATCATCTTGATCCCTGCCTCCTATACTATGTCTGAACCTCTGTCCATACTTTTCAGGCACTCTATCAGATCTAATCCCTTGAATCTATATCTCACTTCCACTGTATAATCGTTAGGGATATGATTTAGGTCATACCTGAATGGTCTAGTGGTTTTCCCTACTTTCGTCAATTTAAGTCTGAATTTGGCAACAAGGAGTTCATGATCTGAGCCACAGTCAGCTCCCGGTCTTGTTTTTCCTGACTGTATAGAGCTTCTCCGTCTTTGGCTGCAAAGAATATAATCAATCTGATTTAGGTGTTGACTATCTGGTGATGTCATGTGTAGAGTCTTCTCTTGTGTTGCTGGAAGAGGGTGTTCGCTATGACCAGTGCCTTCTCTTGTCAAAACTCTATGGAGAGGGTGTGGAGAAAAGGGAACCCTCTTACACTGTTGGTGGGAATGCAAGTTAATACAGCCACTATGGAGAACAGTGTGGAGATTCCTTAAAAAATTGCAAATAGAACTGCCTTATGACCCAGCAATCCCACTGCTGGGCATACACACTGAGGAAACCAGAATTGNAGGTCCGTCTAGTCAAGGCTATGGTTTTCCCAGTGGTCATGTATGGATGTGAGAGTTGGACTGTGAAAAGAGCTAAGTGCCAAAGAATTGATGCTTTCAAACTCTGGTGTTGGAGAAGATTTTTGCAAGTCCCTTGGACTGCAAGGAGATCCAATCAGTCCATCATAAAGGAGAGCAGTCCTGAGTGTTCACTGAAAGGACTGATGTTGAAGCTGAAACGCCAATACTTTTGCCACTTGATGCAAAGAGCTGACTCATTTGAAAAGACCCTGATGCTGGGAAAGACTGAAGACAGGAGGAGAAGGGGATGACGGAGGATGAGATGATTGGATGGCATCACCTACTCGGTAGACATGGGTTTGGGTAGACTCTGGGAGTTGGTGATGGACAGGGATGCCTGGCGTGCTGCAGTTCATGGGGTCGCAGAGTCAGACATGACTGAGTGACTGAACTGAACTGAACTTTAACTATATAAATTCTATGGTTCTGAAAACTGAGATGATCCAAAATCAAGACTTTCTGGATTAGAAGTAGTAAACATAATATAAACTAGAGTGCAGCTAAAGGTTACTTATGGGGAAAATTATAATCTGGAAATTACCCCTTCAGCAGGTCACGCAGGCACTATTCTGTGTAGCTCGCAGCCATATGAAAATTCCAAGTACCATTTGACAATACTTGTACTAAATGCATAATGCAAATATAACAGCACATTCAAAATTTTATTACCTCAGGTATAATTTGTATTCTCTATCTGCTCATAAAATTTAACATGCTGAATACAGGAATTTCCATTTGTTCTTGATTTTCATTTGAAACTAAATATGATGACATTTCCATTTCCTCTCTATTATTACATAAACCTGAAGCAAAGAAACAGAATTACCAAGCCTTGTTTTATAGGAAAAATTATCTCCACATTAATTAAATTAGTTGAGCATAATATGGCATATTCTAATATTTGAAGGAAGTGTAATAGTCAAATGACAAATAAATGCATTAAAGTATTTTAATCAATTAAGTTTCAGTATAAAATCATTTGGTGTAACTGAGCACACTACACAACATTCTGTATAAATTATGCTTTTAAAGGAAAAAAAATATGCTAATTTGTTCAAATCAGTGCTTGACTAATTTTACAAATTGTTTGTAAAGGAAAATATAAGTGATACTGAGTCTCCTCTTCTCATGAAACAATCTGAATTTGAATGAAAATATCAAATCAATACCTTTTTTTTTAAATGAAATGGTTTGGCACCCATCTTTTATAGTAACACATCTTACTGTTTGATCACATTTGTATTTGCTAAGACTTGCTTTCATTCAGAGTTTGCTTTAAAGAGAGTAATAAAAAGCCTCAGTTTTGAAGGCATTCAACCATTCACCAAGTACTGAGTTGTCTCCAGGAGCAGGTACTGTTCTGGGCTTGCCTTCACCAGGTTGGCTCCAGAGAATAGGAAGAACTTAGCAGTTGAACCTCTATCTTAAAAGGCTGGTTATATGACATGCTTTGGTAACTACAGAGAATCATCAGAGTGAGAGGGGCACTGAACCCGTGCTGCTGCTAAGTCACTTCAGTCGTGTCCGACTCTGTGAGACCCCATAGATGGCAGCCCAAAAGGCTCCCCTGTCCCTGAGATTCTCCAGGCAAGAACACTAGAGTGGGTTGCCATTTCTTTCTCCAATGCATGAAAGTCAAAAGTGAAAGTGAAGTAGCTCAGTCATGTCCGACCCTCAGCGACCTCATGGACTGCAGCCTTCCAGGCTCCTCCGTCCATAGGATTTTCCAGGCAAGTGTACTGGAGTGGGGTGTCATTGCCTTCTCCATGAGGATTATTTTAATCCAACAACAAATTATGTATTAAGCACATAGTATGTGCAAAGTACTATACTCTGAAACATATGAAGATGTTTATGGTAGAGTTCCTAAACAAAGCTCTCTGAAGTGGAAAGCTGCTACATTATCTGCTGCAAAATTTAGTCTCCCATTTCTGTCTTTTATTTGTCTGTCCTTCCTTCTCCTCACACTTTTATCCATCCACTCCTCCCCTCCTCCTGCCTCCTCCAACTGTCTCTCATAATGATGTTTCTTGCAAATTCTCCATAGACAAAAATTACAGTTGATGGACCCAATCTACTTGTTATTCACAATGATGTGAAAAGAGATTTCTTGTGCTTGAGTGTATATTTAAGATCCACTTTCACAGATTCCTTTCTGTTCAATTGAGTTTAGCCATTCAGTTGGGTCCAACTCTTCGCAATCCCATGGACTGCAGCACACCAGCCTTCCCTGTCCACCACCAACTCCCAGAGCTTGCTCAAACTCATGTCCATTGAATCGGTGATGCCATCCAACCATTTCATTCTGTGTTANCCTTTCTGTTCAATTGAGTTTAGCCATTCAGTTGGGTCCAACTCTTCGCAATCCCATGGACTGCAGCACACCAGCCTTCCCTGTCCACCACCAACTCCCAGAGCTTGCTCAAACTCATGTCCATTGAATCGGTGATGCCATCCAACCATTTCATTCTGTGTTATCCCCTTTTCCTCCTGCCTTCAATCTTTCCCAGCATCAGGGTCTTTTCCAATGAGTCAGTTCTTTGCATCAGGTGGCAAAAGTATTGGAGTTTCAGCTTCAGCATCAGTACTTCCAATGAATATTCAAGACTGATTTCCTTGAGGATTGACTGGATGGATCTCCTTGCAGTTCAAGGGACTCTCAAGAATCTTCTCCAGCACCACAGTTTAAAAGCATCAATTCTTCAGCACTCAGATTTCTTTATAGCCCAACTCTCACATCCATACATGACTACTAGAAAAACCATAGCTTTCACTAGATGGCCCTTTGTTGGCAAAGTAATGTATCTGCTTCTTAATATGCTGTCTAGGTTGGTCATAACTTTTCTTCCAAGGAGCAAGCATCCTTGAATTTCACAGCTGCAGTCACCATCTGCAGTGATTTTGGAGTCCAAGAAAATAAAGTCTGCCACTGTTTCCACTGTTTCCCCATCTATTTGCCACGAAGTGATGGGACCAGATGCCATGATCTTAGTTTTTTGAATGTTGAATTTTAAGCCAGCTTTTTCACTTTCCTCTTTTACTTTCATCAAGAGGTTCTTTAGTACCTCTTCATTTTCTGCCATAAGGGTTGTGTCATCTGCGTATCTGAGGTTATTGCTAATTTTTAGGGCAATCTTGATTCCAGCTTGTGCTTCATCCAGCCCAGCGTTTCTCTTGTACTCTGCATACAAGTTAAATAAGCAGGGTGACAATACACAGCCTTGATGTATTCCTTTCCCAATTTGGAACCAGTCAGTTGTTCCATGTCTTGTTCTAACTGTTGCTTCTTGACCTGCATACCGATTTCTCAGGAGGCAGGTCAGGTGGTCTGGTATTCCCATATCTTTCAGAATTTTCCACAGTTTGTTATGATCCACACAGTCAAAGGCTTTGGCACAGTCAATAAAACAGAAGTAAATGTTTTTCTGGAATTCTCTTGCTTTTTCTATGATCCAGCAGATGTTGGCAATTTGATCTCAAAAGGTTCCTCTCCCTTTTCTAAATCCAGCTTGAACATCTGAAATTTCATGGTTCACGTACTGTTGAAGTCTTACTTGGAGAATTTTGAGCATTTTGAGCATTACTTTGCTAGCGAGTGAGATGAGTGCAATTGTGTGGTAGTTTCAACATTCCTTGACATTGCCTTGCTTTGGGATTGAATGGAAACTGACCTTTTCCAGTCCTGTGGCCACTGCTGAGTTTTCCAAATGTGCTGGCATATTGAGTGCAGCACCTTCACAGCATCATCTTTTAGGATTTGAAATAGCTCAACTAGAATTCCATCACCTCTACTAGCTTTGTTTGTAGTGATGGGTCCTAGGGCCCACTTGACTTCCCATTCCAGGATATCTGGCTCTAAGTGAGTGATCACACCATTGTTATTATCTGGGTCATGAAGATCTTTTCTGTATAGCTCTTCTGTTTATTCTTGCCATTTCTTCTTAACATCTTCTGCTTCTGTTAGGTCCATACAATTCCTGTCCTTTACTGAACCCATCTTTGCATGAAATGTTCCCTTGGTATCTCTAACTTTCTTGAAGAAATCTCTAGTCTTTCCCATTCTAGTGTTTTCCACTATTTCTTGCATTGATCACTGAGGAAGTCTTTCTCATCTCTCCTTGCTATTCTTTGGAACTCTGCATTCAGATGGATTTACCTTTCCTGTTCTCCTTTACCTTTCGCTTTTCTTTTTTCTCACCTACTTGAAAGGCCTCCTTAGACGACCATTTTGCCTGTTTGCATTTCCTTTTCTTGGGGATTGTCTTGATCACTATCCTGTATAATGTCACAAACCTTTGTCCATAGTCCTTCCGGCACTCTATGAGATCTAATCCCTTGAATCTATTTTTCACTTCCAGTGTATAATTGTAAGGGGTTTGATTTAGGTCATACCTGAATGGTCTCGTGGTTTTCCCTACTTTCTTCAATTAAGTCTGAATTCAATAAGGATTTGATGATCCAAGCCACAGTCAGCTCCCAGTCTTGTTTTTGCTGACAGATTCCTTTACTAACACATTTCTATTTGATATGTCTATAGTCCTTGAAGGGGATTCCCTGATGGTGGTGCAGCAGTAAAGAACCCACCTGCCAATACAGGAGATGCAAGGGACACAGGTTTGATCCCTGAGTCAGGAAGTTTCCCTGGAGGAGGTAATGGCAACCCACTGCAGTGTTCTTGCTTGCAAAATTCCACGGACAGAGGAACCTGGCAGGCTACAGTCCATGGGGTAGCAGAGAGTCAGATACGGCTAAGCAAGGAAGCACAGCAGATAGCCCTTGAAACAAAACATACATAGTAAAAATATGAGATAATATTGTTAGCATATAAGTATATAAGCCGGATGGTCCATCTGTTCCCCCCAAAATCAGTGATTAAAAAATCGAAATCCATAGGAAAATATGACTGGAGGAAACATGAGTTGATACTTCTGCATGAAGAGCCAAGATTGAAGAATGTAGAAGACCTGGGCCACAGATAGCCCGGCACTGGTGATGAGTACAGTACTGTTCCATGCTGTACAAAGTCCAAATTGAATTGTGAACTTGATTCTGAGCAGTGTAACTGTGTGCTTATAAAATGATGAACACATTAGGAAATCTAGATTTCGGCTTATGTCACATAAGGCTTATAGATATAAATCTAAGTACTTTATTCACTCTCTATTGTTCAGTAATTTGAAAGCCAAACTCTCAGATAAAATGGTCTTACTTTCATTTTTTAAAAATATTAGTATGAACATCATTTTCCCATGCCCTCCGTTTAAAAAAAGTTACTAGTAAAATCGAAGCGTGCCTTCTGATTTGCGTGTGTGTGTGTGTGCACGCTCAGCCATGTCCGGCTTTATGCAACCCCACAGACTGTAGCCCGCCAGGCTCCTCTATCCCTGGAATTATCCAGGCAAGGATACTGGACTGGGTTGTCATTTCCTATTCCAGGGCATCTTCCTGAACTAGAGATCGAACCAGCATCTCCTATGTCTCCAGAACTGCTAGGTAGATTCTTTACCACTAGTGCCACCTGAAAGCCCACGTTCTCATATACCTTTGGGGTTTTGGTATATTTTAGGAATATTCTGGCTTCTCTCTTTCTTTTCATGTGTGTTTCTGAAGAGAAATGTCTATCAGCCACTTGACAGTGTACATGACATTTTTCTACCTGGTAGAAAAAGCCAAATGCATTTCCTAATGTGATTTCTATTATCCCTAGAAGTCCATGAATGCAACTGAAAAAAGAAGAAAATAGTGAAGCAACAAGGCAAAATATTAAGAGGACCAGAAGAAATGTGAAATCATCTAGGCGGCCACAGAAATTGTTACAAGCATACAATAAACGAAAGCTTGGTTGATATTAAATGTAGATAGAAAGACAGATGGCAATTAGGGGGACAGTGTCTGGGTGTTGAATATGCTGGCTATGGCAGATTACCCTGGCTCTTATAGCTAAATGGGAAAGCTGTTAACAGAATGACATAGTTGCCACCAGATGAATCTATTATAAAAATAAAATATTATGAGTATTATAATAGAAATTTTAAGTAAATAACAGTCATATTTGGGGAGGATTACCTAAAATTCAATTCATTGATTTATATGCAGATATTAGTGATGCTCCCTAGGTCTCTAATTTATTAGTTTCATGTTTGATTATTGACATTTTTTGATGGAATAAGCATCTTAGGTTATGAAGCTGTTGTATTTTTTCCGCAAACATTCTTTCGTTTTCTTTGTAAGACGGCCTTAGTACTTGGCAGTCACATGGCTTTTCTTAGTAAACCCCAAGGCTTCCATGAGCATTTCTAGAGCTTACAACCAAAGAAGTAGTTATGGAATTTCAGATATTAAACCTCTTTTCACAGTCAGAAGCTTCTCTGATGTTTGGGTTACTGAACACAAATTTCCTGGATAATTTGTATTCTAGTAAAAGACCTATAGAGTCCACCTCTGCTCCTAAGAGTATCTGTCGTACTTCCTTTTCAATGCACACTCTGATTCCATCTTGACCTTCTTCATCAGAATCTTTTCTTTCCCCTTCATATATTGTAAACTATAAAAAAAGGCACTGGTTAGGACATCAACTTTCACACCTTCAAATTGTCTTCTCTTACTCATATACACCTGAGATGGAAAAAATAAAAATTAAAAAAAAAAATTGTCTTCTCTTTAAGAAGCTGTACCGCTGATAGTGTCAGGGTGAGTGTGGTTGGAGTGGGTTGCTGCTTCCCCTTCCCCTCTGCTCAGAGCTTCCTCTTGCTAAGGAAGAGGACATCTTTGCCCCAGGGCCTCTGGTTAAAGGCTCAGACAGCCCACCTTCCCTCCATAGACACACAGTGAGCTGATACTTTTTTTTTTTTTTTTGCTATCAAACAATTTATTCTCTTTGTAGAACATAATAATTATAGTCGCTCAATGCTCCAACTGGATATGTGTTCCTAGACTAGCTTGGCGTTAATGTTATTTCAAAACAGTGATCTGGTTGTTCAGTATGTGCTCCTTGCACATATTGTTTTCTAAAGGCATTCATTTTCTGTTCTAAAACTTGCCTTGGTTATAAACAAAATTGATTTTTAATAGCTCTACAGTCAGGCAGACCCAGGAACACTGACTCCTAAGTCAGGAATGGAGAAAGCCAAGAAGCAACATAATTTGTTCTGTAGAATTTCCTAATTGAGTCATGAATTTGTGGGAACAGTTCTCTCTTGAAGTAACGGTGAGGGTAGGAATGAAAACAGGAAGACTAGTTGAAAAAAAAGACCTGAGAACCTCCCAATATCATTTCCTATTCTCCACAGCCAAGCAAATGTCCTTTATTCACCCTTGCAGGGCACCAGACACAGCTAACAGTGGGTGTACCATAGGGAAAATAGAGGCTTGCACGAAAGATTAACTACTAGATCTTAAGACAACCTCCCCCGCCCCAGCCACATTTCTGTCTGGGCTCCTGGAACTCTGGCATTTGGACTTTATACCCTTCTAGAAGGAAATTAGGAGATTCTGATTAGCCAAGAGCTTTGCCAAGAAATGGCCCCACCTGTTCACCTACTTACTGTAGCAAGAAATTGGCCTTCTAACCGAAGGGAAAGTTTCTATTACAAAAGACACCAAAACAAGCAAAAGCAAACACGAAAACTATGCTGGGAGGGGAAAACATCAAAAAGTTTGTCACTGATATCTCCCGAGTGATATGGAATTCATGAAACAGAAACAGGATGCTACAGAAAAGAATGAGAAAGACTCTCAGCAATTAAAAATATCACAGCTCAGTAAAGAATTTATAATGTTGAAGAAATTTTCTAGTTTTTTTTCTAAAAACTAACCGGTCTAAATAGCAAGACACAGATGAAAATAGAAGAAAAAGGCTACGAAGATTAGACAATACATACTAATAGTTCAATGTATAAATAACAAATTTCAGAATGAGAAAACAAAGAGAATAAATGAAATAAATTATCAAATAAGTAATTCAAGAAAATTTCCCATAATTGAAGTGCATGTTTTCTAGATCAAAAGGACCCACACAACAGATGAAAATACACCCAAACCAAGGCACATAATTTGAAATTTCACAAAAAGAACTTATGTTTCCAAGAGAAAAAGTTACATGCAAGAGATGAAAAAATCAGAATGGTTTTAGACTTCACAAGAGCATGGGAAACTAAAATATAGACCGACACCTCCACAATTCTGAGAACTATTTCCAGCTTAGAAGTTTGAGGGTAGAATAAATACAGTATCAGATATACTGGATCTCAAAAAACCTAGCTCCCATCACTCTTTCTTAGGAAGCAGTTAGAGAAAATGTGTCAAGAAAATGAGGAAGAAAAACTGAGACATGGAATCTAGGAAATAAAGAATCAACTCAAAAGACAGGAAAGTGAATCTTCAGGATGATTAAGAAGGGAGATTCCAGGACTTAGGTGTATATCTGGCAAAAAGAGCTACCAGTCCAAATCAGAACAGGTCAGAAGACTCTAGGTAAGATGCCTCCAAAACAGATAATATTGATAGAGTTACTGATATGTCTTAAAACATCATAAGGTTTATTTAGACAGATGCAGAGAGTTTGGGGGTGAGTTAATGATAAATACATAGCAAACTAAAAAAAGAAAGATAGCTGTTAATTCTAAGAAGAAAAAAGTTGTGAAAGAAAAGAAAAAGTACTCATAGCATACTCCATGGCTTAACTTCATAATACAAGCCTTAGATATTGATTCAACAAAATATGACACAATTATATTGGGAGGATGGAGTAGATGCAAAGGAGATTATGTGAGCTTGAGGCAGGGAATGGTAGGGGTAACATCTATGATCTCCATTCTCCATAGTCCTGGACAAGTGGATAATATTTACAACTAAAACAATACGGAAAATTGCACAATAAGTGTGTTTTTTATAAATAAGGAAAAAGCTAAAGGTAAAAATGTCACCTCTGGGAAATCTAGAATTGATTATTTTTCATCTCAAGTCTTTTAGAAATATTGGACTCTTTTAATGAGGTATGTATAATTTGATAAGGATTAAAAGCTACATTCTAAAAATCATCATGGCTTTTGTCCAAGTTTTTGTATTTTTAATATTCTGGTTCTCAGGTATACTAGATCTGAGTAACCTGTGAATCTGAACTTTGTGTAAATAAAAGTTGTCTTGATTTACTCAAAATTCCACTGTAGAATATTAAATAATCTGTAGGATTTATGGACATGAAAGGTTAGCTTCTTGCCTAATTCTTCAGTGAACTATGAGTTCACTATTAAGGAAAATATTGAAAAGCTGAGTTTTTGGTTGTTGTTGTTTTTTTTTCCCAGAATCTGTCCTTAATCTACCAGCCAGTATCAAAACATGACTATATATAAATATATAAAGGTGCTTGTGCTTTACCTGTAAAAGACTCTGTTCTAAGATTTTGAGGTGAGGCAGTTTTTCTTTTTTCCTTTTGTTCTCTCTGGTCGATTGATCCATTCTTCCTTTAACTGTACATGGAAGGGCCAGGATGGTGCACAGTTTCAAGGGGCATGCCTCACATTGCCCACTAGGCTCCTCCATGCATGAGATTTTCCAGGCAAGGGTACTGGAGTGGGTTGCCATTTCCTTCTCCAGGGGATCTTCCTGACCCAGGGAATGAACACGGGTCTCCCACATTGCAGGCAGACGCTTTACCATCTGAGCCACCAGGGAAGCACGCATCACATGTTAATGACGCCCCTTGTGGGGCACCAACAAGGAGAAACAAATGGTGGTTGAGTGACTTTTGACCTCTTGAGAGCAAAGTGTAAGGGCAGAGACCGGTGTGGAATACAAATTCTACAATGGAGAGCTCAAGAAAATGCTACTTCACTCATTTCAAATCCTAGACCCAACTTATTTGTGCCCCAGCGAATGACTTCTGAGTTTTGGTGCTCAGAGATTTTCTAGGTGTCTGTCTCAGCAGCACTGGGAGAGAAGGAAGGGAGGGAGGGAGGAGAAAAGGAAGGGAGAAAGAACAAAAAGACACAGACCCTCTGCACACATGACACCACTGAATTCTAGAGGTGGAATGAAATGTTTCAATGAGACCAGCTTGCTGATCTTCGCTTCCTCTCCCTGCTGTCCCCGCCGCCCTCCCCCCCACTTCCCCTTTCTCCTGGAGTCCAGCCCTGGCAACTCAGACGATGATGAAGTCATAGGCTCCAAAATATGGCCATGGTATGAAGGCAGCAGCACAAATTTTTAGAGAGCATTTCAGCACCACACTGCAGGGCCGAGAAGGGAACCTTGTGTAACGCGAGCAGCTCTGAGCTTGTGCTATTTGATTAATCCAGGCTGTCTGTCCCTGGGGGTTGCATTACCTATGGGTGTGTGCGTCTTTTGCAGTCTCCTATTTTATATGACAGTCATCAAGAAGGCTTCCTTTTCTCAGACAAGCCAAAAGGAGAGTGGAGATAGCTCGGTATTAACCCTAATTCTGGGGTTCTCACCTTTGAGCAAGGTCTTTGACATTAAAAGCAAAGAAAGATTAAAATGACCTCTGACACCCCCTGCTTCTAGATTCGGCTTCTGTGTGTGTCCGTCTCTTCCTCCTTCTCACCTCATTAAGCCGCCAAACCCTGCTACCTGCAAGGAAAGATTGATGGAGTGATAATGGGGTGTCTCTCCTCACACAGCAGCCAGTGTTCTCCCACTTGCTTATTAAAGGAGGCTGGCTTTTCCTCCAGGGGGACCCACATTCTGGAGCTCCTCTCTGTTAACAGACCGTTCTTCAAAGCTCTTCAACTTCTTCCTTGCCAGATCCCTCAAAGGAAAAACAACTTCTTGGGCCACAACATGGAGGTATTTAATGTCTCTACTTCGAAACCTTGTAAAAACACCAAGCAGCACTGTAAAAGTTCGATGGGAGTAGGTGAGAAGAAAATTCTTATGTGTGTAGAATCTGTTTTGCATTTCCCTGAATGTCCATCCTGTGTTCAGATCAGATGTTTCCTTCAGAACCCAGACCAAAGGGCTATTGCTCCTTCATGGACCCTTCCCTCTGATTACCCCACTTTACCTTCCAGGCAGGAGTATTTGTAGTTTGTGAACTCAATAAAAATGGCTTTGAGGGACTTCCCTGGTAGTCTGGTGGCTAAGACTCCGTACTCCCACTGTAGGGAGCCCAGGTTTGATCCCCAATCAAGGAACTATTAATAGAGTCCACGTGCTGCAACTAAGGCTTGGTGGGGCCAAATAAACAGATAAATATAAAAATACAAACTTTTTTTTAAAGGAGTTTTAAAAAATGACTTTCTTCTGGATAACTACATAACTTTTAACTATTAGAAAACACATTATCTCCACTTCTTGACAAAAACAGGAAACTCATTTAATCTCCCTATTATCCAGACATGGTAAATTAGTAATAACAATGACCACAGCTAAACATTTTTGCCATATACACACTATGTCTAACCCTCACAACAACCCTGAGAGGCGAGGACTATTAAGTCTATTTTGCAGAAGAAGAGACTAAGTCTCTGAGAGGCTAAGTGGTTTGCCCAGAAAGTAGCCCGCATCTCACTGAACTTATCCTTTCAACCAGAATCTGTCTTCTTCATCCTCTGCTACAAGTTAGAAGGAAAGAAATGAAGGAAGGAAAGAGGGAGAAAGGAAGGGAAGAACATAAAGTTAAAAATACCAGAATTTTGCCCATTGGAATAGTACTTCACAGACTCCCAGAGGAGTAAGAGGTTGAAGAAAACGAAACACAGCCCATCCTCTCCTTTATCCACAGAGAATAACTGAGACCAGAGAGGTTAAATCCCTAGTCAAGGCTGCACAGTCTGTGGTTCAGCGAAGACTAATGCAGACCTTAAGGGCCCTGACTCCAGTTCCCAAGTTGCTCTCTCTGTAACATGTACATTTTGAAGCCAGAACTAAAACATTAAGATGCTTAAAAGAGGACAGCAACTCATAGATATATAAGCTTGTTTGCTTATTTAAACTTTTGCTTATTAAAATCCTCTGGCTACTAAGAAGCAAGAGTTTTAATTGCTATAAGTTTTCTTGAGTAACTTTTTCATCTCCAATATAATATCTAAAATATACAAAATAGCATAACTTTATTTTGTTGTTTCACCAAAAAGGAAATACTCTTTAAAAATGTCATTTGTTACTTAGCAGTCGTAGCAGTGCAAATAGCTTCACCTGCTAAATGCATACTTCTGGACAGCACAAAGGCAGCAAAGTTTAGAATATGAGCAAGCCAGTAAGATGCGAGTATTAAAAATCTCTCTATATAGGGCCAAGCTCAGCACTATGTCATTCCACCCAATTAGCTGATATATACTTAAGGAAAAATGTGTTTAGCAAGCGTCATCAGCAGACCAAATCCTAGATGACTCCAAAATCTAAAAAGCAGAACTGTGTACTTTCACAGTGTCGTGTCAACACCCCCACGCAACCTTCTCTCAGAATCCCACTACTGTCTCCTTCAGGAAGCTTTCCTCTTCCTCCTGAATTCTTTCCCTCCTCCCCCAAAGTGAAATGCATCCTGGCAGGAATCTGGGACATCTAAGATCCTAGGAATAAGGGAAAGGGGGTTGCCTCTGAGAGAGGACCCCAAAATCAGCAGCAACAGATAAGAACAGGAATTTTCAGAGTTACTTCAGATAAATGGACGGAAAACGGACCAGAGCAGCCTAATGGAAAGAATTACCATATCGAAAGACAGTGTCCTTCTGAATAGGATGTCCAGCTACAGAAGTTAGAAAAGGGTAGGAGGTTAAACAGTGCCCATAAAAGTACTGCCCAGAGGAGAAGGTACCCAGGTAGAGGCCTTGATCCCCCAATGCCAGGTCCATTGAACTGTGGATGTGAGTGCAGCAGGTACCCACAGTCGAGTCTTTCAACTCTTTGTTCTGACTCCACACACAAAGCCATCTTGTCATAATGATGTGGTTTCTAAGGGAAGATACAGCACTGGCCGGGAGAGGCAGTATTCAGGCTTCTTGTCAATGTGCTTTAACCTCTCTCTAAAGGAAGAAATCAGGATTCTAGCTTACCCTCGGTCTTCTTGGTCTTTTAGGAACATGAGTCAGCATCCCCAGAGTGCATTACTGCTTGAACAATGACAAGAACTGTTCTTAGAATTTGGATATTGATGGTCAGGCCCTGGACTATGTGAAATTTACAAAGATCAGGCCACTTTTTGTCAGTCTGTCAGTCAAACTTTCCCTACCTCAATATACCTTCTTTTAAATTTCAGTTAGAATTAATTGATTTCTTCTCTTACCCACTGGATAGACATTCATTTCTCTCTCTCTCTCTTAGGACATATCTTATACCTAATATTATATTTACTTTTACTGTGAGACAGTATATCTCATTGAGAGAAGGTATTGTCTTGTTTATTCAATTGCTGTTTTCAGCGTCAGTATAGAAATGAGTAAGGTATAGAGGATTCTATAAACTCAAGTAGGGGTAACAGATAGAAAAACAAGTTTACATATGGCAAAGCAATAATAAAAGTATGTATAAAGAACAGAAGTAATGCAAAAGAGGGAGAGATGAACAATGCTGGAGAGCCTCCCTGGAGGAGGTGATGTCTTAATTGGATCGTGGAAAATAAATAAAACTTCACCCAAAAGATCAGAAGGGGGAAGAATATTCAAAACAAAAGGGAAAATATATGCAAAGGCAAAAAAAAAAGTGCGAAATGACTTGAGAACCAAATCACAGCTCAGTATTGAGAAAATGTGAAGTGAAGTCACTCAGATCCAAGCCTGAGGCTGGATAGGTGGAGAGAGAATGAAAGATTCATGTATTCCCCAGGTGGAGTCTGTACTTTACATTGCAGATGACAGAAGCTAGCGAAGGCTTTCCATTACAAAAAAGACTGCATCAGATTTGTATTTTAAAAGATATCTTTAGTACCAGTGTGGACAAGGGAATGAAGACAGGTAAGACAGAAAACAGCAAGATCAGATATATAAATAGAGGAATCCTCGTCATTCAGTCACTCAGTCGTGTCCGACTCTTTGCGATCCCATGGACTGCAGCACACCAGCCTTCCCTGTCCATCACCGACTCCCAGAGCTTGCTCAAACTCATGTCCATTGAGTCGGTGATGCCATCCAACCATCTCGTCCTCTGGCGTCCCCTTCTCCTCCTGCCTTCAATCTTGCCCAACATCAGGGTCTTTTCTAATGAGGCGGCTCTTCGCATCAGGTGGCCAAATAGATAGTGTTAAGCTAATTCAACAAGGAGGCCACTAGACAGAGATGGCTCTCATGCTGTCGCTGCCAAAGTCAGCGAGCCAAAACCTAAGCCTAAAGGTTATAAAAGCAAAACGCTAAGGACAAGCAGCCACAAACACCCAAGTAGGCTGTAGTTACAGCCCATGTGTCATCTCCTTTCTCTGCTTCTGCGCCTTTTCTGTTTGTCCTTCCCCTATCTCCTGTTGGAGACAGTGCTGCTAACCATTTCAGGTGTGGCGCTGCCCAGCTACAATCTGCAAATGCTCAGACAAGACTCTTGACATTCTCAATATACCTGAGTTTACCTTTTAACAATAGGTAGCAGATAGAGAGATGATAAAGAGATAAACTAAGAGATTATTATACAGAGAGAAAATAAGAAGGCATTTGGAAAAGTTCAGGCTAGTACTGGCCAATAGAAATATACGAAACACAGACATAGGCCACATGTCACATATGTAACTTTAAATTTTCTAGTGTCCATGATAAAACATACAAAGCAACAGTGAAATGTTTTAATATATATATTTACTCCAATATATATAAAATATCCTTTCAACATGTAATCAATGTAAAAACTATTAATGAGGTCATTTACCTTTGCTTTTCGTTCTGTTTTTGTGCCCTGGTGTGTTTTTTATATTCATGCACGAAGGCATGCTCTGTCACTTCAGTCGGTTCCGACTCTTTGCGGCCCCGCAGACTGTAGCCCTCCAGGCTCCTCCATCCACCAGATTCTCCAGGCAAGAATACTGGAGTGGGTTGCCATCCCCTCCTCCAGGGTATCTTCCCCACACAGGGATCAAACCCATGTCTCCTGCGTCTCCCGCGTTGCAAGTGGATTCTTTACCCGCTGAGCCACTCGGGAAGCCCATGTTACACTTACAGTGCATCTCCATTCAAACTAGCGGTAATTCACGTGTTCAATAGTCACACATGGCTGATGGCTACCATATTGGACAGCACAGGTTCAGACAATACACGATGAGGCATCGTGGAATGGAGAAGACAGGGTACATTTATAATATTCTTATGAACTTGACAGAAATTAGGGACTTATTTATGTCAGCAATGAGACAATAGTTGAATATAACGTTTTCTGATTTGGAAAATCTTGCTGGATGGCAATACCATCAGTCAAGTAAAGGAAGCTAGTTAGGGAAACTAAGATGATGGATTTGTTTGGGACTTATGAATTCGGGGTATGAGAAAGACATCTTGCCTAGTGGGTAGAGTAATGCCAATAGTCTATATTATATGTTTCTATGTTTCAAACACTCTTGTAAGAGCTTTTTGTATACAAATTCATTTAATCCTCAGAACAGCACTAAAAGATAGATACTACCACTGTCTCCCACATTACAAACGAGAAAACTGGGGTACCAAGAGAATAAGTCACTTGGCCCAGGTCTCATTGTTATCAGACAGCAAATGAGAGAGGAAAGATTTAAACCCAGGCAGTCTGGCTCCAGGGTCAAAAGTTACATAACACATCGCACAGCCATTCTCAAAACAGGGCCGACAGAATCACACAAGTCTGCATCTAAATAACTCCTCCTTCACTTACTAACTGTATACATCTTCGGTTTTCTCATCTGCGAGAAGAGAATGATATGCCTAACCCGTGGGGTTATCAAGAGGAATGACTGACATAATCTATATAAAGTGTTCCTCACAGCAACAGGTATACAACAAGTAGTAAACAGTATTAATAGTTGCTGTTATCATGATATACATTGCACTTGGTGCTTAATGCAGACTTCAAGTTGAGGCATCTATTTCCCTTCAAGTACCTAACTTGGGATGTGGTCTGATTTCTGTCTCTAAAAACAAACAAACCAAAAAAGGACTTTGATTCATTACAAAGACTCATTTAAAGAACTTGACAGATGAGAGCGAAAGGCTGGAATCTTCCTGCAACAATAGTTAAAACAGTCACGGGCATTTAGATCATGAGACGGCACTGCTGAGTGTTCATAGCAAGTGGATCCTATGGAGAACTGCATTGGAAGTAAAAGTATTGCTTGTACCCTCAAGAACTCTAGAAGAATAGACTGAATACATCATGAGAATACATTTGTTTGTGTGTACTTTTATTAGTTAGTGATAAAACAATCAATATAAATTATTTATGATACAGGGATCTCTGGTTATTTGGGTAAAAATTCCAGACAATCTAATCCTAAGATCTAGGTTTATCACATCTCCCATCAGGATAATCTCATTCTTGTATGGGCAGGCATGTGGATAAACAAAAGACAAAATGAAATTAACTAAACAACCAAAAGCCATAAACAAAGGACATCTTTGCTCTACGATGCCTGGCATTTTAAACTTCAGATTTCCAATACATTCATGTTAATTACATGCCATTTCCTGCCAAGCTTAGTCATATGACCTAAATTAGCACTGTAATTAGCTCTTGTTTCTTACAAAACACTCTGCTTTTTTTTTTTTTTTTTTCCCTCTAGCTGATGAGCTGCTGGGTGCAGAACCTCTTGAACAGTTTTAAAGAAAACTTGGGCAGTCAGTCAGCGCTCAGACTTTCATGATCCCCCAGTTCACATGTTGAGTCAACAAGTGCTCGTACTGATGTATCCAATCCATTGTCATTCCATCCTCAGCTCTCTACATTCCTTCAGGTGACAGGTCTTCTCTTTCACATCAGGGCTAAACAAAAAGCACACTTTAACGCTCTGAATGCCAAGCTCATGTGATTCCTCTCCTCTCAGGTTCTGTCCGGAGGCCCTCCTAGGAAACCTCTCCACGACAAGATGTTCAAGTGGGCCGCATACCTTGGTTGCCCAACAGGCACAGCAGATGACTAGCAAGTGTGTTTATAGATTTTGTGGTATTCCAGCTGTCGCTGATATAAGTGTCTTCTGCTAAAATCGGTATACTTTTGGCTATCTGCTTCATCTCCTGAGTAGTTAAAACATCACCAGCAGGGCCCAGTGGTCTGAGGGATGCCACATTTAGATTCTTTGTAGGTATAAAACAATTTGTCAGAAGGTTGCCTAATATGGTGGCAGTAACTGACCCAGAGACCTCCAAAAGAACTAAATGTTCAACGGCAATAAAAAAAAGAACATTAATTAGGTC
The DNA here is from genome assembly GCA_006410615.1 of Neotragus moschatus. Taxonomy (NCBI): domain Eukaryota; kingdom Metazoa; phylum Chordata; class Mammalia; order Artiodactyla; family Bovidae; genus Neotragus; species Neotragus moschatus. The sequence continues at coordinate 455,326 of SJYA01000884.1, forward strand.
AGGGACAGTGCACAGGATTGGCGATCAGCCAGTCAGGCTTTAGACTGTGTCTCTCCCAACTTGCTGGGTCAGTTCAGTTCAGTCACTCAGTCGTGTCCGACTCTTTGCGACCCCATGAATCGCAGCATACCAGGCCTCCTTGTCCATCACCAACTCCCGGAATTCACTCAGACTCACGTCCATCGAGTCCGTGATGCCATCCAGCCATCTCATCCTCTGTTGTCCCCTTCTCCTCCTGCCCCCAATCCCTGCCAGCATCAGAGTCTTTTCCAATGAGTCAACTCTTAAGAGTAAGTAAAGCATGAACTCATACCATCCCTCCATCACTGTTAGTTCAGGAATCAAACTTGCTAATAGAATGTATTTTCAACCTGTTGAAGACAAACATTCATTTGAGAATCATTTATAATTTAGAAAATTCAGAATAATATTTCAAATGCAAAAAGCATATATATATGTGTGTGTGTGTATGAAGAAGTGAAGTCACTCAGTCGTGTCTGACTCTTTGCAACCCCATGGACTGTAGCCTACAAGGCTCCTCTGTCCATGGAATTTTCCAGGCAAGAGTACTAGAGTGGGTTGCCATTTCCTTCTCCAGGGAATCTTCCTGACCCATGGATTGAACCCAGGTCCCCGGCATTGCGGACAGACGCTTTACCATCTGAGCCTCCAAGGAAGCCCATATATATGTGTGTGTATATATATGTATGTATGCAGGGAAAATGTGGGGAGGGGGAAGAATGTGGAGAGGAAGAAAAGACCCTGGAAGCAGTCAAAGAGGTTCACAACAGACATCTAAGAACACCTTAGGAGGCTGTGGGTTATGCATAGGATGAAATCTTTGTCACAGGAGTGTAGGCCAAGAACTCTGTCTGCTAAGAGAACTATACTTGAGGAGTAAATGGAGGAGGGAGGGGGTTGCTGGCTTACACACAACTATTCAGCAAGTGGATGGGTCCAAGACTTGAGTGGAAAGTTGTTTGAAGATAGCAGAATTTCATGCAGACATGTTAACAAGCTGCACTTGATGATCTGATCCAACGGACTACATTTTTCCTCTGAATTTTAAACCGACTGAAATCAAGAGACCTCATAAAATGAAGTAAATTTGTCTAAAGTAAAAAGTCTCCAAGTAAATTTAAATCCCCTAAAATTATGTTTCTCTACAATGGCCAACTGCACATGCTCTATTGTGTTTTCTGTTTCATTTCTACCTTGGAAAGGACTTTTTTCCTTTTAAAAAGAGCACACACACCCATACCCACACCCCAGCCCACCCCACCCTACATGCTACACACTTGGGCTTCCCGCCTTCAGTCTCTTCCTTCTTTAATTAACTCTGCAAATCAGTGTCAAAGGATTCATAAATATTTCTCTCAAGTTGCTTTACTATTCAAGGACTAACACTGACTTCCCATTAATTCTCAGATCTACTCTACTTGGTTTTAGTAGTTATCTTAATAAAATAAGCCTAGCTTTGCCTGACTGCCTGCCCGGGGTCCAGAGTAAAAGATACTTTCTCTATGATCAGAGCCAGAGTAGAGCCTCTAAATAAAACCACCAGAAGATGCCTCAGATCTGAGTAGCGAGAGAAGCTGCAACCATGAAGAGGAGTCAGGATACAAAAACTGGAGTGTGTGCGTGCTAAGTCGTGTCTGACTCTTTGGGACCCCATGGCCTGTAGCATACCAGGCTCCTCTGTCCGTGGGACTCGCTGGGCAAGAATACTGGAGGGGGTTGCCATGCCCTCCTCCAGGGGATCTTCCAGACCCAGGGATCGAACCTGTATCTCTTTTGTCCCCGGCATTGGCAGGCAAGTTCTTTACCACTAGCACCACCTGGGAAGCCCCAAAACTGGAGGGCAGTGAAGAAAGCTCTGTAAGTGAGGGGCTTAGAGACAGGCTTGGAAGGTGGGCAGGAGCTTCTGAGACAGGTTAGAGTTCCAAACCTAAGAGCTAATAGCAAGTCCAATCTAAGTCTTCACTTACCATACAAGCAAGGTCCCCACAGATGCCACAGTCTGATCCCCATCCCATGGCCCCATCTCTTGCCACCGTTCTGCGTCACTCCGCTCCTTCCTGCAGCCTAGAGTGTGGTCACAGTGAAGTTCTCCCAATACTTAGAACGTGCCAGGCTCTTGTGAGACTCTACACCTCTGCACATGCTACTAACTCTGGAGTGAATTTCCATGAATTCTTTTTTGTTGAACTTCATTAAATGCTGTCTTTACTTTCTTTTTTATTCTTCTATTCTGCCCTTGCTCAGCCAAGCTCTTTTCTGCTTCACAACTGTACATGCTATTTCTGCCTGGAAAACATGTACATGCTCTTTCTTCCCTTCTCTCTTTGTATGGCTAACGCCTTCCCATCCTTTGGTTGTTGGCTAATATCAGGACTGACATCCTCCCAGCCCCTTTCCCTGGAAGCACAGCCATTAGCGCCACCAGGAGCCTCCAATCAGGCTCAACCCAAGCGCCCTGCAGAGTTCCCTGCAAAGGTCAATGGCTGAGGAGCCTCAATAGCGGCATGCTTCTTTCTCTTTCTCTCTCTCCATTCTCACTCCTCTCTCCTCTTCTTTAATTCTCCCTCCCAAAGTCTAATCACTTCAGTCACAAGGGTTTCCAAACCTTGGCAGAAGGTTCAACTTTGATTAAAATTTCTCTAGATGATCACTCACCTGTGGTAGATTGTGAGCAGCAGGTCTTGCATTTCCCTTCCTTGGTTAAAAGTAAATAAATAAGGTGGTCACACCAAAAGGAGTCACTGAATGAGGCCAGAAGTGGCTTTGGGAGTAGAATTTGAAGCCCTGGAATCAGTGATCTTACCTGCATAATTTATGTTTACACAAGGTAGCTGATTTGGAAAGACATCTTAGCCTGGGCTGGACTGAGTCCCAAGCTACGTTAGCTAGCACTCTTGCCAAAAGACCCTGAATACACTTGAAAGTCACAATTCCTCCATCTCAGCCCCTCTGTTTATCCTTAGTGAGTCTATTTGTTTGGTTTTGGCCTGCCCCTCCCTGTGCCAGAGAGAGGTCCAGGGTCATATCTGTTTTGTTCACCACTGTGTCCCTAGCTTCTGATACAATACTTGATTCATAATCTTGCTCCCCAGTCATGTGCCAAATAAGGGCTTGAACAGGTTCTTACTTATTTTTTCAAGATTAAGCAAAAAATGTTAATTTCTAGGTAGAGCCTCCCCTCTTTCTTGGGCAGCTATTGGTTCTTGCCTCTAAGCACCCACCACATTGTTTATACTACTCTTACAGAGCATGGGATCAAACATTTTCTGAGACTCTATCACATGCACTGTGGCAGGGACTATTTATACATATTTCTCCTTTCAACAATTTTAAGAGATAGTACTTTTTTCCAGATTTACAGATGAAGAAACAGGCTCAAAAAATCCAAGTCACACGACACATAATAGGTGTCAAAGCCTAGATCCAAAGCTATGACCCCTTCCCTCTTTTGCAAAACCCCTTTCCTTTAGATCATGCTGTCATACAGTTGGAAGATTAATTATCTGTTTGCTGGTTCGTACCACCCCTGGAAGCCAAGACCATTCATATAAACATTTTTATGTCCACAGCACTGAGCCATGCCATACTTAACATCAGAGTTAAAGAATATATGAATGAATGAATTGGGGTCTGTCTACCAATGGAAAGAGGACTTCTGTGGCCTCAAAGCATGCTCTCCGAGACTGCTGCTAATACTGAGCACGCACTCTCCAGGGAGCTTCTGCCCAGGCCTGAACACAAGTTTGCTCTCCTCCACCAAGTCCCTGAGCCTTAATCCAACCCCTTGTTTCTTCTGACTCCACCGCAAGATTGCCCAGCCCTGAGTGCATCTGAATTCCTTTTGCCTCGTCTGGCATTTCTATCTTAGTGATCAGCACAGCACCACAGAGGCATGGCCACATGACACTCCTTTGTTACTTGGAACATAAACACTTTTTCTTTATTTGCAGCTGAAGTCACTGCTACCAGGAGCTGTCAGTCAGTCCACAAGGTGAGCCCATGANCATCTGAATTCCTTTTGCCTCGTCTGGCATTTCTATCTTAGTGATCAGCACAGCACCACAGAGGCATGGCCACATGACACTCCTTTGTTACTTGGAACATAAACACTTTTTCTTTATTTGCAGCTGAAGTCACTGCTACCAGGAGCTGTCAGTCAGTCCACAAGGTGAGCCCATGACTCTGACAAATTCTTTCGGGAAATCAAAAATAGCCTGCGCTCTGTCTTCAGATTCTTTCAGGCTTGCTAGGGAGATATGATCGCACACGAAACAATTAGAGAATAGTGCAAACAAGTTCAGAGTCATAGGCCAATTTGAGTCACAGTTTGAGGTCCTGACTCTCAGTCTTAATCTTGCCAGAGCCTTAGCTCTTCCCCACTGCACTCCAAAACTCTCTGCACATGCTGCTCAGTCCCCCAGAAGGTGACAGTCTCCTCCCCAGGTTGGGCACAGGGTCTCACAGCCATAATCATGACCCAGGGCCTGATGTATTCAGTCTTTCGGCAAGAGCACCAGGCTAACACAGCTTGCGACTCAGCCCAGACTAGGCTAAGATGCCTTTCCAAATCAGCTGCCTCGTGTGTAAACATAAAATTCTGTAGGCAGGGTCACTTGTTTCAGGAATTCAAATACATTTCCAAACCCTCATTATGATCTAATTCAGTGACTCCTTTTCATGTGATCACCTTATTCATTTTTTAAAAAAACAGTTTTTAAAATTTATTTACATATTGGCTGTGCTGGGTCTTCGTTGCTATGCAGGCTTTTCCCCGGTTGCGGCAAGCAGGGGCTGCTCTTTGTTGCAACATGGGCTTCTTGGTGTGGCAGCTCCTCTTGTGGAGCGTGGGCTCTAAGGCATGAGGTTCACTAGTTGTCGTTTCCAGGCTCTAGAGCACAGGCCCAGCAGTGGTGGTGCGTGGAGTTAGCTGCCCCATGACATGTGGGGTCTTCCTGGACCGGGGTTTGAACCTGTGTCTCCTGCATTGACAGGCAGATTCTTTACCACTGAACAACCAAGGAAGCCTTTATTCATTTTTTTTAATCAATAAAGGCAAACTACGAGACTTGCTGCTCATCATCCGTACCAGCTGAGTAACCTTTAATCACGCTGAACCTGTTGAGAGGAACGTTAATCAAAGTTGAGCCTTCCGTGAAAGTCTAGAGACCTTTAAGACTGAAGTTACTAAACTTTAGGAGGAAGAATAACAAAGAGAAGAGAAAGAAGAAGAAGAGGGAGGTGTACATTGCCTTTTGAAGTTCCTCAGCCACTGCTTCTTGCAGAGAAGGGCGCCGGAGCAGAGCCCAGAGGGAGGCCCTTGTAGCTCTGACATCTGAGCTTCCAGGGAAAAGGGCTGGGGGTCTGGATCTAGAGCTCTTCATTTTAATGTTAACTGAACCCTTTCCTTCTGCCAAAATGAAAGGTACAGTCATTTGTTAATTTACAAATAGAAGGCCGAATTCTTACAGATTTTCTTCAGAATAACTTATACATACAGAAACAATCCTTGGAGCTTTCCTAAAAGAAATACTGGATGCACTCTCTAAAACGTCAGTTAGAAATAAAACAGAATCCAAATGTCCCACCTTGTAGAGTCCAAGCAATTCCTATATTTAGAAGGAGGTGTCAGCCACCCTGCTGAATAAGGCTGTGCTAGGAGCCTTGGCTTTTAGGGAAGTTCCCTGCTCTTCCCTCCAACAGGGTTGTTTCATTTCACTCATATGCCTCTGCATTAACACCTNCAAATGTCCCACCTTGTAGAGTCCAAGCAATTCCTATATTTAGAAGGAGGTGTCAGCCACCCTGCTGAATAAGGCTGTGCTAGGAGCCTTGGCTTTTAGGGAAGTTCCCTGCTCTTCCCTCCAACAGGGTTGTTTCATTTCACTCATATGCCTCTGCATTAACACCTTCCTCCCATCTCCAGGGAGAATGAGCTTCCTATTTGGCCTAAAAGTGCTCTTAAAAACATGACAGTGTACAATATGAAAAGCTAAACACAAAACCAAAACAGAAAAAATAAGAAGACACGGGTGCACATGTATCTAAATAATGTTAGAGATATTGACACATAAAATTTATACAATATTTGCTTTAGTTGTTTAAATAAACAGGATGAAAATAGCGTTTTGGTCATAAAATTGAGTTTGAAAATCAAGGCTATGTTTGCATAATACCAAATGCATTCTGTTTTATTTGTGTTTGAACTCAAATTCCCCCATTTAGTAGCTTGTATGAACTTGGGGAAAATAACGACAATTTTAGCTAATATATATTGAGAAACTATTACACGTCAGGCACTGAGATATTTTCCATGTTACATAATTTTTCTATGTCACTTTCCTTTTCTGTAGAGTTATGATGAGAATATAGTCCTTATATGTTTTTATAAATATAGAAAAACACGAGAAACACCTAGAGATGCAATAAGTGACTACAAAAACAACTATTTTAAAAATTAAAATGGAACATAGCAATAGCACTGCTCGCATATTTAAACAGCCATCTAATTCTTTGTTCTTAGATGCAAGAGTATTACGAGTCTAAAAGCGATGATTCTGGTACATATTGGATATTTTAATAATCTCAAAAAAAAAGTCAAACTGGAAATAACTAAGACAACATTATCTCTGAATCAAAGTGAAATTCTAAAGAGTGAAAAGCATATTGTTTGATTTCTTTTCCTTGATGTTTTTTGAGTGGGTTCGTCTATGTTCTGAGAGAAAGGGAATTTTATCATAGTTCCAGAAGAAGGACTTAGACCTTAGTTCTCCATCTGTTCTACCTTTATTAACTTGTTCTGTGAACTTGATCCAGTCCATTACCTTTTACACTCATCCATTTGGGTATCTATAATTAACTCATTAGAGATTATTTATGTGTAATTTCACCTAGAACAATGATAGGGATAATGAGATATCCAAAAAAGACTTGGTCTGGGCAGAACTCAGCGAAACTGTGGTGGTTTTACCGCGTGAGACACAGCACACAGGGCAGGACACATGTGGGTGACCAGCACCCCACTGGAATTTTCTGGCCCTTCCAGAGATGTTGGTAGGGGAAGTTGTCGGAAGCTTTAGGGGAAATGTCAACAGCATGCTGAGTAGCACTGTGTTTCCTGGTTCCTCTGATCCAGCCAGGGCATTCATTTAATGGCCAGATGAGATGGAAACAGGAAGAACATGTTCAACAGTCAGCCTGAAACAGCGTGGGGAACGATGTGGATGTAGAGTTGCTGGCCAAAATCCCTCTCAGTAAGGGACGGGTCTCCGCTGCCCGCGGTGGCTCAGCCCAGTTCTAACCCTAGCCCACATGCATCCTGAAGACAGCAGAAGGGGCCACACATGCCCGCTGTCTCCTCTCAACCTGGGACAAGCCAGCAGTGTTTCCCTTACACACCTCTGACACAATCAATGCCGGCTGAGATCAAAGTCAAGTTTCTGAGCTACTTTTAAAAACACACTAGGTCTAAGAAAGATAAAAGGCCATCATTTTTTCAGATCTTATCCTTGGTGACTTTGTTCAGATACTATCTCCCAATAGGTAAGCCTATTATTGTTGAAATCTGATTTTCAGCACTCTGAGTGACCTTGCAGAATGTGTGATAACCTATAAGACACTCTTGGCACTTCCCATTTGACTTGACATTTTTAGATACATCGAACGAACTTTACTAGCTTCGGTTCATAAATAGCTAAGCTGGTAGAAAGTGGCAAACTGCGCTGTACATTTATGGCTACGGTCTCCATGTGACTGTTAGAAAATAAAGGAAAATATAAGTGTCGGTAAATGTGGCCTATAGCACAAGAACATTCTGTCTGCCTGTTGATATGGAAAAGGGGTACANGGGATCTAGAATCATCTCTGCACACCAGTTATGTGACCATGAGAGACTCATTTAAACCTTCTGGGCTCAGGTTGCTCATCTTCAAACCGTGACATTAGCTCAGGTTAGCGGTTTAAAGACTGCTACGTGGGTGTGCCCACAGGCTACTGCCAGGATGCAGAGTCCTTTTCCCCTCCTTCTCTAGGCAATAGTAAGCCCACTTGGATGCACTTTATAAATCTAAATTTGAAAACCACTGGATCAGATGGTCCATGCCTCTTTCCTTTCCAGCTACATTATTCTGTGGTCAGGACAGGTACTCTGAGCGGTGATGGTGACACTCACTGGTGACATTCTTTTTCTTAAGTGAAATCATATATGGCTCTCAGTCCAAATGCTTCCCTGTAAAATGAGTCTCATCTGATTCTGGCATTCTGGGATGACACCAAGTGTGTGTGCTGGAAGAGGGGAGAGAGGAAGAGGTGTCAAGCACTGCAGTCCCACAGCTCCTGGGGGACAGAGGCCAGGGAAGGAACTGGGCAGAGCTCACCAAGCAAACACCAGTCTAGGAGTGTGGGCATGTGAATAAGTGTGGTTATACTCTATCAGGAAAATCAGCCAGAACATGGAAGATCGCGGCTAAGGAATGCTCTGGAAAAAATACTAGGGAGCATAGACAGAATAACAGCTTTTTAAGGAAAATGATATATTAATATATATATATACGTGTCATATATATTATATATAAGATCTAATTGCAACTTTTTTCTTAGGAAGATATAAGGTCTGAATGGGCCCCTAAAGAAAAATACCCTAAAAAGAATTAAAATTTTCCAGAAACGGAAGGTTTTAATACACTGTACATGTGTCTCATTCCTAGTAGGAGCCATCATTAATAAAATTAATAAGATTTGTTTTCATCCAGGAAGCTTTCCCTTTAAGGTCACTTAAAAACAGAATAGAACATAAAATGTGTACAGTTTTATTTCTCAAACACTAAAAGTTTTTCCCTCTGTAGTTGTTTAAGTTTAGATCATACAAGTATGGATGAATAATAGTTGGGCTTCAATCCCCTCTCTTGATAACATGTGATACCGATTAAGTACCCGACCAAGGGACTCAGCATCATGAAAGAGCCACCGTTATGCCAAGTAAATGCAGAAAAATTTTCTTTTCCACTTTGTGTTTTCATATCAGCATCTGTCATTTTATTAAGAGATTATAATTTATGAAATTGCTCAAACTGTAGTTCATAGCTACATGAACTTCTGAGGCCTGATCTGTAGGCCTCTCAATAGATTTCTCTATTGATGTATTCCGTTATTGTGCTGAAAATATCATATAGATGGTGAATGGTCACCCAGGGAGCAAATCTTTAAAGAGCGCACATTAAAGGAAAAGCATTAAAGTAAACAATATGGGGATGCAGAGATAGGCCAGACACAGTCCTTGCCCACAAAGGGCACACAATCTAGTAAAAAAGGATGTGTGTGAACAACCACAGAATAAGAAAGTAAATAGTTGACTACTAGACACACGTGTAGTAATATGTGCTTCTGATTTAGAGTTAAGGGTGGGATTTTAGGTAATTTTTTCAGGAAAGGGTTTATGGAGCAAATTTTTGGCCCAGGCCTTAGGTGTACATAAAATTTAGGTAGCGGTGGGAACAGAGACTGCGGCAGGCGGAAGTGGCAGGAACAAAGCTACGGAGGTGGGAAAGCACAGCCAGCGCCGAGCAGACAGCGAGCCTGGCACAAGGCTGTTGCTGCAGGGGATGAGGGGTCAGGGGATGAGGAGCAGCAGACAAGTCTTGCCAGGACACTGGAACTATATTGGAGAGGCAGTTTTATTTCTGCTGAGGGGAGGGAGGGTTTTATGGCTGCAAGCACCGAAACAATGCACAGAATATTTAAAAGGGAAAGTGACCAATCCAAAATACCCTCTGGAAGACTATCAAGTTAGCCCAGGTATCAAATGGTGGAAGTCTGACTTAGAGTGATGGCATTGGAAATGCTGTGTGAATGCGTGCGTGGTGGGAAGCAGTACTGGAAAAAAATGCAGTTCAATTCAAAGTCACTGCACAGGGTGAAACAAGAAGTTGGACAAAATGAAAGAAGTTAGAGTCCTACACATAAAAACATTATAGCCACCTTTCAGCGGATGGGCTAAACGTGTGTGTGTGGTATCATGTCTGGAGCAATTAGTGTGATATATTTGTACCCGTAATTAGCCATAAAGTCCTGCCATCATTTTCCAAAGTAAAAGAACATTCTTTTAAAATTAAAGTGAAGAAACATAATCTGGAAGCAGGGAGATGTGGTTGGGTACTCATAATCATTACTTTGTAAAGGAGGTTGAGTATTTTTCCATTTCAGCAAGTCATTAGAACAAGTGGAATATCTACTGGAAAACAGATACAGTCTGTAAACAAAACAAGATACTGTAAATTTCCTTACAAATGGTCTGTAGTTCTTTTCTTGTTAAAAAAAAAAATGAGTATTACACCCAATTCTTTTGTATTTTACTTCCCTGTTTACCATGCTAGGGAAAATGTCACATTTTGTCAGGTGTAACTAGACAACTGGAGTAAATGACTTTCTATAATTACAAAAATTAAAATGGTAACAAGACACAGTCAATGAATTAATTCAACAACTGCAGGTTGAATACTTGTTCTGAAGGCAACTTTGGGCTAAATTTTCAGGGAACAGAGATAAAAGAAACTCAGCTCATTCATAAAAAGGCTTGAAATTTAGTTGACTAAATCTGACTAAAGAATAAGAGGAATCTAAAAATCAATAAATCATCATATTGTAGGCCTCTGATGTTATTCAGGAATTCGTCTGGAGAATTTAGAGAATTCTCAATCCTCGAATTCCACAACAGCATATAACTGCCATGAAATATTCACACAGCAACAACTTGACATCATCAGAGGTATGCTGGACAACAACAGGGCTGGATTCTTGGGCTCACTCACTTGGTTAGTGAGCCACTATCTCAAACCAGCTTTGCAGAACTCCTGAATGGAAGTCATTGCAAGGTTGCAAACAGCAATACCATGAAACTTAGGGATTAACTAAAATGTCGAAACTGGGACTGTAGCACGACACAGGGTCAAGTACTGTACAGCAAGAAGCCTGTTCAAAAGGGACTAAAAGAACAAAGGCACCCTTAGAACAGAGTTGGCTTCTCAGAAAATGCGGCCTTGTGTTGAGAATGAGTCATGTTCAGGACTGGCAGAAATAAGAGAAGAATGGGGAAGGGACACATCCCAGCATCTGGCCTTGCCTGACTTCTTGCTTCTGGGGCTCTTTCTTCTCTGTCCTCTGTCTGGATTGGCTAGATCCCACCTACAGGCTTAGCCCCACCTCAGCTANCCCTTAGAACAGAGTTGGCTTCTCAGAAAATGCGGCCTTGTGTTGAGAATGAGTCATGTTCAGGATTGGCAGAAATGAGAGAAGAATGGGGAAGGGAAACATCCCAGCATCTGGCCTTGCCTGACTTCTTGCTTCTGGGCTCTTTCTTCTCTGTCCTCTGTCTGGATTGGCTAGATCCCACCTACAGGCTTAGCCCCACCTCAGCTAGTAGGCCGGTCCTTTGCCTGGGCATGCGTGGTTTCAGCAGCTCTGACAGTGGGCAGCAGGCCTATTATTGACAGGTGCCACAGCAGGCACTTTACTTAATCATCATACCAAATCTGTAAAATATTGTTTTCCCAAGTTCCCCGGTAGCTCAGATGATAAAGAATCTGCCTGCAATGCGGGAGACCTGAGTTCGATCCCTGGGTTGAGAAGATCTCCTGGGGAAGCAGATGGCAACCCATTTGCAACTAACACACAAATGTATAAAGAAATCAAGGCTCACAAAAGTTAAGCTAAAGCAACTTGTGCAGAATCATAAATCTGGTGGCAGGAGAAGAAAATTCAAGTCCAGAATCGTTTACTGCGGTAGATTGCCTCTCGGGCTCTGAAACACGTATTCCTAGCCTTGGGTGTCAGAGGCACAAGACTGGCTTACTTGCTGGTAGGCTTTCATTGGGTGACTCAGTTTTGACAAGCTCCTGCCTTGTTCTACAGAAACAATCCTGTAACTACATTTCTGCTGGGCTTACTCTTTGTGACTTACCAGCTCTTCTGCAATGGGAGTCTCTTCTTGCCCTTTTCATACATCCTCCTTTTCCCAGGATGGAAATCTTGTTTCACTTGAATGTTTGGACTCTACTACCAGTTAATAGCTATCCCTGGAACTGTCTGTATAACTAGGTTTCTCAGAATGGTTGTCTTGGATTCTGCATGTCTGTCTGTCATGCATATACTAGTCCATCCCCACCCCTGAAGTCTGGCTCTTTTTGAAAGGAACTGCTTGCCCCCGACTACCCCCAGTTTTCTGTTCTCATATCTGTCCCAAACTCCATTCTTCCTGTTACACTTTCTTTCAGTACTTGTTATTCAATTGCTGAGTCATGTCCGACTCTTTGTGACTCCATGGACTGCAGCACACCAGGCTTCTCTCTGCCCTTCACTATCTTCCATAGTTTGCTCAAATTCATGTCCATTGACTCGCTGACACCATTCACCCATCTCATCCTCTGCTTCCCTCTTCTTCTTTTGCCTTCAATCTTTCCCAATATCAGAGTCTTTTCCAGTTATTCAGCTCTTCATATTAGGTGACCAGAGTATTGGAGCTTCAGCTTCAATCTAGTACTACTACTAGACAGATTAGGGAATCTGTCTCCCAAATTATTCACCCATCCATGTGCAGTTCTTTGTCCAGCTCCTTTAGCTGAGTAGCTGGGCTATGTGTGACTCATAATGTTCAGTACGGTAGAACAGTGGTAGGAAAAAGCATAGTGTATTCTTGAGAGGTGCAGAGCTTGACCTCACAAGGGTGGGAGGGTGTGTTTGACAGGTCGTTGAAAATAAAGGTGAATTAGTGGTGTGAATGTTCAAATTACCTTACAGTTGCACTCATTTCACATGCCAGCAAGATGATGCTCAAAATCCTTCAAGCCAGGCTTTAGCAGTAGATGAACCAAGAACTTCCAGATGTACAAAGTGGATTTAGAAAAGGCAGAGGAACCAGAGATCAAATTGCCAACATCAGTTGGATCATAGAAGTAAGGGAATTTAAAAAAAAAGTCTACTTCTGCTTCATTGACAGTGCTAAAGCCTTTGACTGTGTGGATCACAACAAACTGTGGAATGTTCTTAAAGAGACATGAATACCAAACCACATTACCTGCCTCCTGAGAAACCTGTATGGCAGGACAAAAAGCAACAGTTAGAACCAGACATGAAACAACAGACTGTTTCAAAACCGGAAGACAAGTACGTCAAGCCTGTATATAGTAACCCTACTTATTTAACTTATATGCAGAGTACATCATGCGAAATACCGGCTGGATGAAAGCACAAACTGGAATCAAGATTGCCGGGAGAAATATCAACAACCTCGGATATGCAGATGATAACCACTAATGGCAGAAAGTGAAGAGGAATTAAAGAACCTCTTGATGAAAGTGAAAGAGGAAAGTAAAAAAGCTGGCTTAAAACTCAACATTCAAAAGACTAAGATCATGGCATCTGGTCCCATCACTTCATGGCAAACAGATGGGTAAAATGTGGAAACAGTGTCAGATTTCATTTTCTTGGGCTCCAAAATCAATGAGGATGGTGACTGCAAACATGAAATTAAAAGACGCTTGTTTCTTGGAAGAAAAGCGATGACAAACCTAGACAATGTATTCAAAAGCAGAGACATCACTTTGTCAGCAAAGGTCCATATAGTCAAAGCTATGGTTTTTCCAGTAGTCATGTATAGATATGAGAATCGGATCATAAAGAAGGCTGAGCACCAAAGAATTGCTGCTTTTGAACTTGGTGCTGGAGAAGACTCTTGAGAGTCCTTGGACATCAAGAAGATCAAATCAGTCAATACTAAAGGAAATCAACTCTAAATATTCATTGGAAGGACCAATGCTGAAGCTGAAGCTCCAATACTTTGGCCACCTGATGCAAAGAACTGACTCAATGGAAAAGACCCTGATGCTGGGAAACATTGAAGACAAGAGAAAAAAGGGGAAACAGAGGATGAGATGGTTGGATGGTATCACAGACTCAATGGACATGAGTTTGAGTAAACTCAGGCGTGCTGCAGTTCATGGGGTTGCAGAGGGTCGAACACAATGTAGCAAATAAACAACAACAGTGAGGTCAAATCACNGAAACATTGAAGACAAGAGAAAAAAGGGGAAACAGAGGATGAGATGGTTGGATGGTATCACAGACTCAATGGACATGAGTTTGAGTAAACTCAGGCGTGCTGCAGTTCATGGGGTTGCAGAGGGTCGAACACAATGTAGCAAATAAACAACAACAGTGAGGTCAAATCACATTAAAGACAATTTTAAATTTGGGATGAGGCATTGCATATAACCCAACAGTGATGAGAAGTTATTACTCATGCAGGATGGACTGGAGAGGAAAAGACTGGAGAGAGAGAAACTGAGAAACCATTAGAGTTGTGCACATTTGAAGTGATGAGAGCCTGAACTGGGCTTTATAATAACCCAAAGGAAGGTGATAGGAAATACCAGATGAGGCAAAAACTGTAGACTCAGTGACAGACCGGAGTTTTGGAGAAGCAGAAATCAATAACGACTGCAAACTTCTAAGTATGGTGGTGTCATTGGTGGAAGCAAAGAAATCTAGGAAGGGGAATCAATAATTGAGTGGGGAGAGAACCCTAAAATCCCAGCTCTCTTTCCAAGATGTTTCAGTAATAGCACTGATTATATTTGAGTACGTTGTTAGTAAGTATTCAAGCAGAGGCATGTTTTAAAATCAGTTGGATTGTTAAAGTGAGATTAGAAGGCGAATGAGAGGATCAGAGCTAAACGATCTGTCTGGGATGGGTGTGGGAGTAGAAGTCATGACTATGGATGAGGGAGCTGGAGGGGAATTCAGTCCTAATCTGGCAAGCAGTCCACTGTTGGACACAACATTCTGGGGCTGGGTGTTTGCTGGGCCAAGGGCCAAGGATGGGGAAGGGAGTTGTGGATGGACTGAATATTCATACTAAAAGAATCTGTTATACAACCTGGCTCTTAAAACGTCCACCTCGGTGCCTAAGTATGGAATCTCGTGCATGAGAACACTGATTTAGCACCCGTGTGAGCCTCTCCCATCCCATTCCACCGAGAAAAACGGCCCAAGGGCTGCTGCTATCATCCCCCTTGGGTGCTAAAACACTGAAAATGCTGCAAAATGCCCCTCTTCTTAGATCAAATATGATAATTACTGAGTTGGACTTTAATTCAAATTCTCCGTTTCTTTCCATAGTGTAGATCAGGTGACCAAGATCAACCAGTGGCTGACTGTCTCTAAGTCAGTGTCCTCAGCTGTAAAATGGAAACCTTAACACCTGCNGTGCGGTAGTTTGAGCATTCTTTGGCATTGCCTTTCTTTGGGATTGGAATAAAAACTGACCTTTTCGAGCATGATATCTCTTTAATCCAGATAACAACCCCAGGAGAGGAATGCTACAGTGATGGAAAGAAACTGGAATCAAACACAAGAGACAGACTTGCTAGAATTCCTTACGGGTTATTTCAAATTAGCTCCCACATTTTGAGGCTGGGGTGGGGGAAGAAAAAAATAAATACAAGGTTTTATTTTCCCAAATGGGAAACATAAAGAGATCAGATTTTGTTTGTAGGCTCTGATCTCTTTCTGTATGAATGGTAACTATTGTTCTGTCTTCTTTGTTCTGATGGGAGTTAAGATAATTCTTATTTCAGAATTTCTTAAGAAATTAAATAGTGTTCTACATATAAATGTGCAGTTATGTTCAGGGCAATCTGCAGAGCACCGTGATGGTCCATGGAACTGCCTGTGAATTCTACCCCGGTAGAATAATTTGGTACTGGGGAGATCTTCATTCCCCTTTTCATTCTTTCATAAAAGAGGGAAATTTCATTCCCCCCTCAGGTGGGACAATATGACGCTTCTAGATGTCTCCTGTCATAAAGGAGCTAACCTGATTTAAGAGCCTGAAAGCCACGAGCCGTCGTTTCTCCAAGGAGTAAGGTCAGTGAATTGTCAAGTTAGTGATGGCCAGTCCTTTCTCTTACTGGTTTGAATGGCTATGCTCATGGAAAGTGACTCACTTGTGCTTCAGGATCCAGGGAGTAAGCAAACTTTCCCCCAGTAGGGTCAGCTGGGCTTCTGCTCTTGTTGCCAGCTTTCTTGTCTGTGAACGGGTGAGTCAGGAGGCCCATCACCAGAGCCCAATTAACTTTAATCTAATAAATCTTAATTTCCTAAAGGAAGTGCTATATTAGCCTAACTTAAAACATGTTAGTTCCCTAAAAGGAAGTACTATTAGCCTCAGGTCAAAGTCGCATTTTCCAGTCTACGTTTATTGTGACTAAAATTGATAATCTGAAATTAAAGCCTAAAAGGAGGGTAGACTATGCAAGTTAGGCATTTCAGTCCTCTGCTGTCTTGAAACACTGGCATAACATAACCACCAGCAGGATGTGGCTCCCAGTTCTTAAGAGTCATGGATTTGTTTTGGATTTTTCTTGCTTTGCTTAAAAGGCACACAATAAACATCAGTTGATTGATTAATAATAAGCTACTAAACCAGAGCTGGTGTTTAAATTAATCCTACTTGAGCCAAAACAGATGGCCTGAGGCACTGAGCAGATCTCACAAATCAAATGTATCTACCTTCCCACCAGAAAACAACATGCTGTGTTTTAAGATGAAAACAGAGGAGAAAGCGGAAAAGGAGATAACAGGACCTCTCACTGGCACCAGAGCTTTTCAGTCTGGAAGCCCCTGCAGCTTTCTGCCTCCTCTGAGAGTGCTGTGCTAGTAGCCAGCAAGTCCAGAGAGGCGAAGAGTCACTGAGGGTCAAAAGAAATTAAAAGATTCCATGTACTCTGGAATTTATATGGAAGTTCCTCTGAGGCAAGCAGAAATACCTTTTTTCATTGGTTGGTTCATTCATTCATTTATTGGCAGGGAGATATAGGGCACCTATAACTCTTTTGGGTAAAACAGGTTTTTTTGCACTTGCAAATACTTCCAAGATGAAAGGAACCTGTAGAAAGTCCAATGTGGTTCAAACTATGTTCTCCAGGCCAATTTTACCAATAATAAAGCTGATTTTTTTTTTCTAGCTCCATCTTACTCTGGTCTGTCTCTTAATTGGTTCAGAAATTAAAAGGGGTGATTCATTATTGACCCCTAAAATTTCACAGTTTATTTTTTCATACAAAAAATTACAGAACTCGCTCTTAGAATATTCCTTAGTTTAGACTGGTTTACATCAATTGGATATTTGGTAAGTGCTGACGGACAGCAGGTAAACAGTACACTTCCCGCCTTATTCCTGTGACTCAGCTAGCTGAAGAACCACGCTGACTGCAGGGTGGAAGAGACTGTAAGAAGCCGCCCAGATAGAAGGCACTCTGTGTCCACACTGGAAGACAGAGGTGGCCAAATACAGAGACAGGCCGGGCTTGACTAACATGCTCAAGAAGTCTGGGGTTGTTCAGAGGTCATAAATATGGAAAGGTAACCAAGGCCCCCCATTGCACATCTTACAGTATGACCTCATCAGCTTAATCCTGGAAATCGTTTGAAGCAAGGGTAACTAAATGCTTACCTTAACCGTAACAAAAGGGAAAGATTTATCAAAGTATTCAACATGGAGCCTGAGTATTCCTTATATGTATTTCTGAGTATTAGAGGTATTCCTGAGTATTCCTTATATGGCATTTGAAGATTTAAGCAAAGCCCCTTCAGTATTCCTTGTGTTTTCAAAACATACTCTTGGTAACCAAATAAACTAACTTGCTAAATAGGTTTATTGACTCCCAGCCAGTTAAGTGTCAGAATCATTTACCAAAATCATTCACCTTGGTTCTGGAATGTTGGAATGTAGCTCTCTGTTTTGGCAGTAATTGGATATAGCAGGGTCAGTTTTCTACTACAACTCCTCTCAACTTATAACAATAAAATAAGGTTATGTGCACTTAGAAGTATATTTATCTGTTTATTATTTACAAAGACATTTGTGTTTGGTGAGTTAGGAAAGATGCATGCATACATCTTCTCCAAGGAAGGTATCAAGTTATTAAAAGAATAAGAATGAAGTGAAAAAAAAAATGAGGTTAAAAAAAATGAAGGTGCAAAATCCATTCTTGTTTTTCTTAGTTTTTAGTGGGGAGTACTGCACGACAGAATTAGTCACTAGTATGACTTCACTTTCACTTTTCACTTGCATGCACTGGAGAAGGAAATGGCAACCCCCTCCAGTGTTCTTGCCTGGAGAATCCCAGGGACAGGGGAGCCTGGTGGGCTGCCATCTATGGGGTCGCACAGAGTCGGACGTGACTGAAGTGACTTAGCAGCAGCAGCAGCAGCCCTGGACCCTGATGGGAAATAATCAAACTCCTGGAACTCCAGGCTGACACAGACAGAAGCAAAGTCTGTGGATATGTCTCAATAATACATTTTGCTCTCACTAAACTGTTGACCACCTCACGTCAGAAATTCAATTTGCTCATCCAAGAGTCTGTACCTAGTACATGGTAGGCATTTGACATATAATTGTTAAGTGAATGAAATCTGCTGATAATTTGTAACTCAGGGGTGATGAGATTTCAGGTAACTGCTTCTGTTAGGTGAGTAATTAATACAATTACAAGCACGTCTCCAGGAAACTGCACGAATGTCAGTGTTATCTTTTGTTATCATTATTAAACAGAGGCCCTAGAGAATGAACAGAAATGTCACCTAGTATTGTTAATTAAAAGTAGATGATGGTATAATTGAAACTATAAAAATCGCTCATAGTTTTTCTTATGTTGCTGCTGCTGCTGCTAAGTTGCTTCAGTCATGTCCAACTCTGTGCGACCCCATAGACAGCAGCCCAGCAGGCTCCTCTCTCCCTGGGATTCTCCAGGCAAGAACACTGGAGTGGGTTGCCATTTCCTTCACCAATGCATCATGCACCCAATATTAAAATGCAAACAATAGAACATCACCGCAAAGAAATTCTATTATGCTTCACTCACATGGAAAGTTTTCATCTATTAATAAATCACTTTTGTTGCCATTTCTACTAATATTTTCATGTTTTAAAAGATAACTGATCTGTTTTTTAAAAAACACCCTGTNACCAATGCATCATGCACCCAATATTAAAATGCAAACAATAGAACATCACCGCAAAGAAATTCTATTATGCTTCACTCACATGGAAAGTTTTCATCTATTAATAAATCACTTTTGTTGCCATTTCTACTAATATTTTCATGTTTTAAAAGATAACTGATCTGTTTTTTAAAAAACACCCTGTAATCCACTTCTAAATAAACAGCTACTTCCATGTATTAGTAATCTTGTAGAAAGAACACCCAGAACTTAATAAAATCTGAGAAGACTTTAGAAAATCCTGACTCACAAGAACATAGTGCTTGTTTGGTTTCCAGCCACCGGCCACTTCATTGCTGGGATTTTCTAAGTTAGGTAGTGTTACACTTGGAATATGCCAGCAAGCATTAATACCAATGACCATAAGTGAAAAGTCTAGGCTTTCCAAATCCAGTGTTCTCCTGAAGGCAGCAGAGGGCAGTAAAAGCACTATTAGTTGATCACATAAACCTTTTAATACAATCTGGAGAAAACTGTTTATTTCCATACAACTACATTTTCCATTTTAAACATGACACATGTAAGTGGTTTGAAAGACAGTACAATTTTTTGGGGCGGTCTCAGATTCATTTTTGTAGCCATATAGAATGTTTACAAAGTACAATGAGCTATCTACCCAGCAATTCAGGGACTTACAGTTCAATTTAATATAACAGAAAAGTGAAGATAATACTACATTGGGACCTTGATCTAAAATTTACCTATGTAGTACAGGAGATAGTAAAACTGTGGTAGCCTATCAGAGATAGAGTGCTGTGTTCATATTAGCAATGAATTTAAGAGGTGCACGGGCCCCTGAGTCAACTAATGAGCCAAGCCCCTCTCTTTAACCGACCTGGAAAGTTAACTGGATTCTCTCAACTGGATAGAGGTTAAACTATAAGCAGAAGGGTAGTCTCCTCATTCCTCCCATTCTTCACTTTTTTATTTTGCCACAAAGGTCTAGGAATACTAACTTGGAAATGCAGTGGTATTCAAACGATATTGATCTTGTTTCTGCAAAAGTTTCAAGAGGTGAAAGTGAAAGGGAAGTCGCTCAATCGTGTCTGACTCTTTGTGACCCCGTGGACTGTAGCCTGCCAGGCTCCTCCCTGGATTTCTCAGGCAAGAACGCTGGAGTGGCGTACCACTGCCTTCTCCATGGGATCTTCCCGACTGAGGGATCAAACCCAGAGACGAAAATAAACCCAGTGATATCACATACTTGGTTTTTGTTGTCTTTTTTAAACTTTTTATGTTGTATTGGAGTGGACCCAATTAACAGTCTTGTGATAGCTTCAGACAGATAGCAAAGGGACTCAGCCATACATATACATGTATCCATTCTCCCCTAAAGTCCCCTCCCATCCACCCTGCCCCATAACACTGACCAGAGTTCCCTGCTAACATCAAATATTTGAAGCTTTAAATTCTTCTCTACCTGTGGCAAATCAATATATATTTCATGATCTTTGAAAGTAGGACCCTGTCGTTTCCTAACCCTAACCCCAGGACTAAAAGAAGACACTGCTCTTTTTTTGTTTTGGCTGTGCCTAGAGATTGAACCCGAGCACCTGGCATTGAAGACCCAGAATCTTAGCCACTAGACCACCAGGGAAGTCCTCACACTGCTCTTTTAACCTCAGCAAACTCATTTAAATCTGGTCCCTTTCCTTCTCTCCAGCATTGGATCTTGGTTAGAAATGTTACGAAATGAGGCCAGAATAGGCTATAGATGCTGCTTAAGAAAGCAGCAGCAGCAGCTTTCTCAGCTGTGATCTTCCAAAGTCTAGGCTTCAATCTGGAAAGTCTGTCATTCACTTTCCCTACTGATGTAGGAATGTCAGCATCTGGGGACATGNGTTCAAGTTTTGAAACACTATCGGTTTTGTTTTCAGGATGGCTTTGTGTGGGAGGAGAGGCAGATAGGGAGAGGGAGAAGAGAAGGCATTGCGACGCAAGCTTGGGTTGATGTCAGGACAGAGATAAAGAAACTGCTGCGAGATGGAGAGTGCAGCAGAAGGCAGGAAGGCAGAGCACAGCCCACTGCAAATGCAACAGGCCTCGGGGCATTCTTTGGCCTTCAGATGCACAGGACAGGAGGGGAACTGTGTGCTTCTCATCTTCACCAGATCTCAAGGGGTTGGAAAGTCCCAGCTAAGACCTGGGGCATCACTCTGCCATAAAGGTTAATTTTCTTGTCTGTGACCCATTTGGACTATGAGTCCCCTAAAGGCAGGGATTTCATTTGGAAAAGCACATGGTACNAGGGGAACTGTGTGCTTCTCATCTTCACCAGATCTCAAGGGGTTGGAAAGTCCCAGCTAAGACCTGGGGCATCACTCTGCCATAAAGGTTAATTTTCTTGTCTGTGACCCATTTGGACTATGAGTCCCCTAAAGGCAGGGATTTCATTTGGAAAAGCACATGGTACCTCTACCACAGTGTCTAACAGAGAGCAGCTACTGTCTGTTGAATGGATAAACGCACGGCTTTACCACAGATCTTCATGAAAAACTGACAGAGATGAATGAAAAATCAAATGGGAGAGAGAGAGGACGGAAGAAGGAAATGGAAATGGAGATGGTGGAGAGAGGGAGGAAAGAGGGGTGGGAAGGAGAAAGAATAAGAATGGACTGTGATACATAAAATCTGAAGGCTTCCTCAGGTGAGTTTTTTTTTTCCTTGCCTCCAATTTATCCCTAACAGACTTTCATTGTCACTTGCTCCAAATTCAAGGACTTCCTGGTGGCTCAGATGGTAAATCGTCTGTCTACAATGCAGACCTGGGTTCGATCCCTGGGTTGGGAAGATTCCCTGGAGAAGGAAACGGCAGCCCACTCCAATACTCTTGCCTAGAAAATCCCATGGACGGAGGAGCTTGGTGCAAGCGACTGTCCATGGGGTCGCAAAGAGTCGGGTTTCCCCAGGTGAGTTTTTTTTTTTCCTTGCCTCCCAATTTATCCCTAACAGACTTTCATTGTCACTCGCTCCATATTCTAGAATTAGGTTGGGAAGAGCCAAAAATCCTAGGGGATGGTTTTCATGGGAAGGCCTCCTCCTAAGCACGGGCCATGCACGTCCCTAGAGGCTGCAGTCCCCTCTCAGTGAGAGCCACGCATCACCTGGCCAGTGGCTGAGTAGAAGGAGTCCCGTTTCAAGGACGGAATGTCTCCAGGACGGCTCTGGCCTCTCTGCTACCGCGCATCCACCTGGAGGCAGTACTCAAAGATGAATAACAAGGTTTCCAGACCTTTGTTGAAAGCTTAATGCAAGTTGTTAGGTCAGAGGCTCTGGGGATATACCCCTGCAATAAAGGTTTTATAGATAATAGAATAAATCATAACAACATTTAATAATACTAATCTTTAAAAGTTGGTTTATCCTCATTTCCGTGTGTATTTGATCCATTAATAGAAAGAATAAGTAAAATCTGATGTTTAAAGAAACGTAAAGATGCAAAACTTAAAAATAAGTTTTGGGACCAGGTCTAAAGACATGAAAATCCAAATGTCATAAGTTATTATTATTATTATTATTATGTCCTTATTATTGTAGATATATTAAGCATTGAAATAGCAATTACTAATAGTATACATCAGGAAGTGAGGCAAAATGATTTCTTAGACTGTTAACTTGTGTGAGTATGCACTTAAATGAATTACCCCATCTTTGAAATTGTAGCTAGGATTAAAGCTTAGTTTTTCCTAGATGAAAATATGCTTACATAGGACAGAAGCTACTGTCTGCATACTCACTGCGATCATCTGACAGGGCAGATTTCTGCCCAGGATGCCTTGTGGAAAGTATCTGACTTTAGGAATGAGAATGACTCTCTCATTAAAGGTGGTATAGAAGTGCTTCTTTCTTAGAATCAAATGAAATAATTGAATTCATTCTCAGGCACATTTAACTCTTATTCTCTACCTGGCTTTCAAATATGTCCTTGCTTTAATTTCCCTTTTCATATGACGGGACAAAATACACTATCACAAGGCAAGTCAATAATATGTGCCTGAGATGAAGGAAGCTCTTGCTCAGTGGCTGTCCCCACAGTTTCTCTTGGTCCTCAGTTTATTTGCCCTCAGATTCTGGACATTACAGACAGTTTGCATTCCTCAAGGCCAGGATCATGGCTAACGGGTGGTAGGGAGAAAAGTGCCTGTCATTCTCCAAAGATACGACCTGCCAACAAAATGCGGATAAGCCCAAGAAACCACTTCCAAACATGGAAACATGACTGGATCAGTTTGAGGCAGATGGAAGATCTTGCCAGTTCTTAATTTTGCCAGTCTCCCTAACTGATTTCTCAACCACTCAACACAGGATGAAAGGGGGGGAAAAAATGACTTCTATTTCCAACACTTTGGCACTATTAGAAATGCAAAAGTTTTCCCATAATAAGTAAAATACATAATAGAAAAATTGAGGATCTGAGGATTATCCTGAAACCTTTTACAATTTAAGGAAATTTCATAGCAGAGTTTATTTTTTTTTAAGTAAGAATTGAATATGTTCATTACCATCTTGGTAGATATTTTATAGCTAAGTTTATTTTTACATTGCCAGAAAAATTTTTTTTCTGTTCACTGATTAATGGAAGGAACATGCACCCCCAACACAAAAGCATAAAATTCCAAAAATGCATTAACAGTGCTTTCTTTATGTACTCACTGTCTTCTATTCCTCCATGATTGGGGCTTCTGAGACTTTTTCCCCTCTTACTTTTCTGATCAGTTTTTCTCTATTTTCTTTGAAGACTTTCCTTTTTCCTCTATTCCTAACCATAGGTTCCCCCTCTTTGGCTTTTCTCTCTGAAAGCAATCCCTCAGTGGGCTTCTCTGCTCTCAGGGATTCATTCACCGATTCTATGTGGATGCTTAAAAATATACAACCACATTAACAACTGATTATCAGGCATCTACTATGTGTAAAGCCTGATCTGTCTTCAGAACAATAGACTCAAAAGTAAAATAACATCTTTTCCACAAAACAAGGCCCTAGCTTCTCATTCTGTCAGTGGTGTGAAGACTTAAATGAAAATAATATCCTAAGAGCCATATATTAGAAACTGATGAGGGCTTAGAAATAAGCCTGCCTTCCTGGTGATTCATTGCCATCACTTTTGGACCAAACATTTTATGAGTTATTTAACTATCCTCTATTGCTTTACATTTGACTTGATGAATATCTAATTAAGCACTTACTCTGTGCCAGGTGCTGCTCTAGATGCAGGCAGACAGAAGCAAACATGAAAGACCCTAGAGGAGTCTGCAATTTTAGAGGGAAGAAGCGAACACCAAACTCATAAAATATATAAAAATGAGTTCCCAGGAAGAGCAATATCGAAGGTGAAAACAGGCTGGTGCATCAGAGCACCTGGGGTTAGGACGCTGTGGGCTGCTTTGGATGGGCGGTGCCTCTCTGAAGAAACAAGATTAGAATTCATACCTGAATAAGGAAGACACAGAAACACAAAGATCTAGGGAAAGTATGTTGTAACCCAGAGGGAGCGCATATCCAAAGGCACTGAGATGGGAACAAGCTGGGCGTATCTGAGGAATTGACTGAGCAGGCGCGTGCGCACATCCACACAGAGAAAAGGAGAGCAAGCAGTAGAAGGCAGGTATCAGTTCATGTGGACTCTACAGGGCAGNTATACATCAGGAAGTGAGGCAAAATGATTTCTTAGACTGTTAACTTGTGTGAGTATGCACTTAAATGAATTACCCCATCTTTGAAATTGTAGCTAGGATTAAAGCTTAGTTTTTCCTAGATGAAAATATGCTTACATAGGACAGAAGCTACTGTCTGCATACTCACTGCGATCATCTGACAGGGCAGATTTCTGCCCAGGATGCCTTGTGGAAAGTATCTGACTTTAGGAATGAGAATGACTCTCTCATTAAAGGTGGTATAGAAGTGCTTCTTTCTTAGAATCAAATGAAATAATTGAATTCATTCTCAGGCACATTTAACTCTTATTCTCTACCTGGCTTTCAAATATGTCCTTGCTTTAATTTCCCTTTTCATATGACGGGACAAAATACACTATCACAAGGCAAGTCAATAATATGTGCCTGAGATGAAGGAAGCTCTTGCTCAGTGGCTGTCCCCACAGTTTCTCTTGGTCCTCAGTTTATTTGCCCTCAGATTCTGGACATTACAGACAGTTTGCATTCCTCAAGGCCAGGATCATGGCTAACGGGTGGTAGGGAGAAAAGTGCCTGTCATTCTCCAAAGATACGACCTGCCAACAAAATGCGGATAAGCCCAAGAAACCACTTCCAAACATGGAAACATGACTGGATCAGTTTGAGGCAGATGGAAGATCTTGCCAGTTCTTAATTTTGCCAGTCTCCCTAACTGATTTCTCAACCACTCAACACAGGATGAAAGGGGGGGAAAAAATGACTTCTATTTCCAACACTTTGGCACTATTAGAAATGCAAAAGTTTTCCCATAATAAGTAAAATACATAATAGAAAAATTGAGGATCTGAGGATTATCCTGAAACCTTTTACAATTTAAGGAAATTTCATAGCAGAGTTTATTTTTTTTTAAGTAAGAATTGAATATGTTCATTACCATCTTGGTAGATATTTTATAGCTAAGTTTATTTTTACATTGCCAGAAAAATTTTTTTTCTGTTCACTGATTAATGGAAGGAACATGCACCCCCAACACAAAAGCATAAAATTCCAAAAATGCATTAACAGTGCTTTCTTTATGTACTCACTGTCTTCTATTCCTCCATGATTGGGGCTTCTGAGACTTTTTCCCCTCTTACTTTTCTGATCAGTTTTTCTCTATTTTCTTTGAAGACTTTCCTTTCTCCTCTATTCCTAACCATAGGTTCCCCCTCTTTGGCTTTTCTCTCTGAAAGCAATCCCTCAGTGGGCTTCTCTGCTCTCAGGGATTCATTCACCGATTCTATGTGGATGCTTAAAAATATACAACCACATTAACAACTGATTATCAGGCATCTACTATGTGTAAAGCCTGATCTGTCTTCAGAACAATAGACTCAAAAGTAAAATAACATCTTTTCCACAAAACAAGGCCCTAGCTTCTCATTCTGTCAGTGGTGTGAAGACTTAAATGAAAATAATATCCTAAGAGCCATATATTAGAAACTGATGAGGGCTTAGAAATAAGCCTGCCTTCCTGGTGATTCATTGCCATCACTTTTGGACCAAACATTTTATGAGTTATTTAACTATCCTCTATTGCTTTACATTTGACTTGATGAATATCTAATTAAGCACTTACTCTGTGCCAGGTGCTGCTCTAGATGCAGGCAGACAGAAGCAAACATGAAAGACCCTAGAGGAGTCTGCAATTTTAGAGGGAAGAAGCGAACACCAAACTCATAAAATATATAAAAATGAGTTCCCAGGAAGAGCAATATCGAAGGTGAAAACAGGCTGGTGCATCAGAGCACCTGGGGTTAGGACGCTGTGGGCTGCTTTGGATGGGCGGTGCCTCTCTGAAGAAACAAGATTAGAATTCATACCTGAATAAGGAAGACACAGAAACACAAAGATCTAGGGAAAGTATGTTGTAACCCAGAGGGAGCGCATATCCAAAGGCACTGAGATGGGAACAAGCTGGGCGTATCTGAGGAATTGACTGAGCAGGCGCGTGCGCACATCCACACAGAGAAAAGGAGAGCAAGCAGTAGAAGGCAGGTATCAGTTCATGTGGACTCTACAGGGCAGGGTTTCCCAACCTTGCCACTATTGACATTTGAGGCCAGATAATTCTTTGTTGTATTGTGTACAGTGCAAGATATTTGGCAGCATTCCTGGGCTCTATCCTCTAGACTCCAGTAGGCTCTCCGTAGTCGTAGCAACCCAAACATATCTCTAGAAATTGCCAAATGTTTTCAGGGTTGTGAGGAGCCAAATCGCCTCCAGTTGAGCACCACTGGTGTTGACCAAGGTAAGAAATTTGGATATTATTCAAGTGCAGTGGGAAGCTACTGGAACATCTTAGGCAGAGAGTGATAAGAAATGAGTTACACTGTAGGAAGTTTACACTGGCTTCTGTGGAAAGAGAAGAGAGTAGAGGCAGGGAGGAAATTAGAAGGTTACAACAGAAGCATAGGTCAGAGACAACGGATGGTAGCCAAGAGGATTCATTTAGGAATTAGGAAGATGGGGTTCAGAGGAAAAGAATCAGGCATGATGCTTAAGCTCTTTGCTGGAGCCATAAAGTAGTTGGACCTAAGCTCTAAGCCTGAGATGACAGTGACATTTATTGATAGGGAAGACAAGGACACAGATTTGCGGATGCAGAAGATGGAAATCAAGAATTCTGTTGGCCATACTAAGTTTGAGAAGTCCATTGGACGTCCAAGTGCAGACGTGAAACAACAGTTAGATGCATGAGTGTGGCCCCGGAGGACAGTCAGGATTGGGGATTGAAATGTAGAGATGGAATCTGAAGATGAGAAATAGATGGGATTTCTTAGCTTATGCACTTCCTTTGGATGCAGTAACAAACTGGGTACACACTTGTAGCTTAACAAACAAAAATCTATTCTCTCGATCTGAGGCCAGAAGTGCAAAGGCAAGGTGTCTGTAGGGCAGCACTTCTGGAGTGTGCAAGGAGAGCCCATTCCTCACTGTTTCTCTTTTTTAGTGCTGCCAGCAGTCCTTGACTGCAGCCTCTGGCTACAGCTCTCCAAGCTCTATCCCTTTGGTCATATCACTTCCTCTTCTGTCTGTAAAATCTCCCATATGTTTCTCTCTTTTTTTTTACTCTTTAAAATCCATTCATTTAGGCCATGCTGTACAGTGTGCAGGATCTTAGGTCCCCAACCAAGGATCGAACCTGTGCCACTCTGCATTGGGAGTACAGAGTCTTAACCACTGGACCACCATGGAAGTCCCTCCCTTATGCTTCTCTTATAAGGACATTTGTCATTTGTCATTATTAGGGCCCACCTGAATGATACAGGATAATCTCTTCATCTCAAATTCCTTAATTTAATTATATCTGCAAAGACCCCTTTTCCAACATAAGGTAACACTTACAAGTTCTGGGAATTCGGATGTTGACATCTCTCTTTGGGGCCACCATTCAACCCACAATACCTAGAGAGAGGGTGTAGACAAAGAAGACAAAAGGCTTGTCCCAAAGACAGTGACACTCTAAGGACAGGGCCTTGCAGACTCAAGTCGGTAGAGGAGGAGAAGCCAGGAAGGAACGGCCAGACAGTACAGAGGCCACGGACGACTAGAAAGAGAGAGCCTGGGGCTCATGTTTCCTGTGTGTCGCTCACGTTTCTTTGTCCCAGGATAACTTTAAAAAGTAGCTGAACTGAAATGAATGTTTATAGTCATCTTCTTAAAAAGCACATTGTCAGTGCCAGTAAACTTCCTTGAGGTTGTTGGAAAAACTCAGGGGTAATCACCCACACATTTATTGTTTTAGGTAAGCACATGGGAAAAAAGAGAAAGAAAGAAAAAAATCTGTTTTATTTTGTGCCAAGTTTTTACTATAAAAGTAACCATCACTCTTCTTTTAATTCTTTATTCCCAAGGCACAAAGGACTAACATTTGAAACCTATTTAGCAAATTCTTTGGAACTCGTAGCAAACTTCCAAAGTTAGATTTATAATTCAAACCTCCATGATGGTCAGTGAAGTGAAAGAAATGGAAAGCAATGATTTAAAGAAATTGCTTTCCTCTGATGCCCTGATATGGAAATAGGAAATACACCTTCACTCCTGGGGAAAATATATGTATTATCTTTTCATAGAAATAATAGATTTGGTATTACTAAAAACTTTATAGTCAATACTTTTCAGCTTTATAGCCTTTTGAATAGAATTATATCATGCAGAATCAAAATGTCATCTGTCTTACAACGTAAAAATTATTATTTAGAGAAGCACATTTTAAATCAAAATAAAACTGAATGTATGACCTCAGAATGCAGGAACACAAGTCCTTTTTTTTTTTAAACCCCAGGTGTGACTCTTACTGGCTGGCAGGGTACTCTAGGTCTTACCCCTCAAAAGCTCTTGGGAAAGCAATTAGAGGGAAAACTTCAACTTTTCTTATAGTCATCTTGTTTCTAGAAGGGAAACAATGAAACAGTCTGTTTCCTGAGATGGTGATGACTGCAAGAGGAGGCTTGAAGAATTTTCTAGAATTTCCCTAGGTTCACACACTGTGGCCAAGTTGTAAGGCAAAGCTATTCAGGAGCCTTGTCCTCTCCACTTAGGAGATGGATTCAGTACTTGCAGTCTCATACTTCTGACCCTCTCTCCTCCACCTCCAGCCTTCACTCCTACCTGCCACAGGACCCTAAGGATTAGACAAAATTAGGTAAGACTGAGACTCGCTTGTCTAGGATCTTACACCTTCCAAGCAAGTATAACATCAAATAAGTAATGAATCAATCAATTAATTTGGAGTATAAAGTTAAAGAAAAGTATTTTATCAGAGGACTTAAAATAATATGACATGTATGAAAATCATTGGGATTAAATTTCACTTGTACTTTCCTCTTGTTAACCACTCTCCACCCCACTACCAAACACATACTCTGAGCCACCAGGAAAGCCCATAAATATACCATGAAATTCTCCAGGCCAGAATACTGGAGTGGGTAGCCGTTGCCTTCTCAAGGGGATCTTCCCACCCTGGTATAGAACCCAGGTCTCCCACATTGCAGGCAGATTCTTTACCAGCTGAGCTGGCAGGGAAGCCCAAGAATACTGGAGTGAGTAGCCTATCCCTTCTCCAGGGGATTTTCCTGACCTAGGAATACAACCAGGGTCTCTTGCATTGCAGGTGGTTTCTTTACCAGCTGAGCTACTGGGGAAACCCCAAACACATACCACATATATCCAATCCAGTACTTTGATCTGACTGGAATGGGTGAATTTAACTCAGATGACCATTATATCTACTACTGTGGGCAAGAATCTCTTAGAAGAAATGGGGTAGCCATCATAGCCAAGAAAAGAGTCTGAAATGCAGTACTTGGATGCAATCTCAAAAGTGACAGAATGATCTCTGTTCATTTCCAAGGCAAACCTATCAATATCATGGTAATCCAAGTCTATGCCCCAGTAAGTAATACTGAAGATGCTTAAGTTGAACGGTTCTATGAAGACCTACAAGACCTTCTAGAACCAATACCCAAAAAAGATGTCCTTTTCATTATAGGGGACTGGAATGCAAAAGTAGGAAGTCAAGAAACACCTGGAGTAACAGGCAAATTTGGCCTTGGAGTACGGAATGAAGCAGGGCAAAGGCTAATAGAGTTTTGCAAGAAAACGCACTGGTCATAGCAAACACTCTTTTCCGACAACAAAAGAGAAGAGTCTACACATGGACATCTCCAGATGGCCAACAATGAAATCAGACTGATAATATTCTTTGCAACGAAACATGGAGAAGCTCTATACAGTCAGCAAAAACAAGACTGGGACTGTCTGTGGCTCAGATCATGAACTCCTTATTGCCAAATTCAGACTGAAATTGAAGAAATCAGGGAAAACTGCTATACCATTGAGGTATGACCTAAATCATATCCCTTATGATTACACAGTGGAAGTGAGAAATAGATTTAAGGGACTAGGTTTGATAGACAGAATGCCTCATGAACTATGGATGGAGGTTCGTGACATTGTACAGGAGGCAGGAATCAAGACCATGCCCAAGAAAAAGAAATGCAGAAAAGCAAAATGGCTGTCTAAGGAGGCCTTACAAATAGCTGTGAAAAGAAGAGAAGCGAAAAGCTGCCAGGAGCCAGCGTGAGGAACTCTGCCCGTGGCAAAGGTCATGAGGAAGGAGGCTTGGCATTACGCAAAGACGGGATTGAGCCTCAGGAGACCCCCTGTTCCCGAGCATCTAACTCCAAAACCAGAGTCTGCCTACTTTACTGTTTTATGCTCTCATCTATACCTCTGACTTTATGGGGGCGGGGGCTGTCCCCCAATACCTCTCTCAGAGAAGGAGTTAACTTGCAGGTCCAGTCAATAAAAATTCCTGGGCGTGACAAGAGTGTTTCAACTTACAAACTCCTCTGAAGTTTCTCTAGCCTGCCTGAGCAGGTTCGTCCGGCCACATGTGATTGTTTACAGCCTCCCAATCGTGAGAGGCACGAGATGCTTTAAACTCTCTAAATACAGATCTTTTGAGAAGTTAGAAAATTATTAGTATAGTATAGTGGGTTAATTAGAAATTATATTGGTGAAGGGTTTTTCATTTGTTCAGCCAATATTTGCTGCTAAATCTCCATACTCCCTGCCCTTATAATGAACATAACTAGCATATAGGAGAAATAAGTATTAACCTTTAAGATTAATGATGTTAAACCTTAGGCTAAGTAAATTCCTTTCTTGATTATAACCCCCTGCACCCTCACCCTATAGGAATGCAACTTTATCTCGTATCTTCGGAGGGTGGCGCCTGGTTTAAGAAAAAATCATCTCTGGAAAAAATAAGTTTTCTGGTTGACTGACCGTTATCAGAAAGGGCTATAAAATGTCAGCAGGCCTCATGGCCAGAAGATGATGTAAAACCCCTAAGACCTTTGTATACATTCATATGAAGCACCTGATTTTAACAAGGGTCAGGTCTGCTGACCCTGCACGACTCTGTATTCATCCCTATGTATAACAAAACGTATATAAGTAAACCTGAAAATAAAGAAAACGGATCCGTTTCTGGAAAGACTGATTCCCCCGTGTCATTCTTTCTTGTTCTCCGTTTTTCTGGCTGAATTCCCATCTGGAGTGTGGGTTCTCGCCAAGCCTACTAATTTTGCCCTGGCTTCTAAGACCCATGCGAGAGGGAGCCCAAGGCTGGGCACTCTCCGCTATTCAAGGGGGTGCCAGTGGCCTACATAGGTGGTGCACACTCCTTGTCTCGGAGTTTTATTGGTATTCTGTGTAAACTAAGTTATTCAGCCTCTTTTTCTCCACTAAT
Organism: Neotragus moschatus; assembly: GCA_006410615.1. Classification (NCBI taxonomy): domain Eukaryota; kingdom Metazoa; phylum Chordata; class Mammalia; order Artiodactyla; family Bovidae; genus Neotragus; species Neotragus moschatus. The sequence goes on from SJYA01000884.1 coordinate 487,333, forward strand.
TTTCCTACTACACTATTCTTTTCTAATCTCAGTTCAGTTCAGTTCAGTCGCTCAGTTGTGTCCGACTCTTTGCGAACCCCATGAATCACAGCATGCCAGGCCTTCCTGTCCATCACCAACTCACGGAGTTCACCCGGATCCACGTCCATCGAGTCAGTGATCCCATCCAGCCATCTCATTCTCGGTCGTCCTTCTCCTCCTGCCCTCAATCCCTCCCAGCATCAGAGTCTTTTCCAATGAGTCAACTCTTTGCATGAGGTGGCCAAAGTACCGGAGTTTCAGTTTTAGCATCACTACTTCCAAAGAAATCCCAGGGCCAATCTCCTTCAGAATGGACTGGTTGGATCTCCTTGCAGTCCAAGGGACTCTCAAGAGTCTTCTCAAACACCACAGTTTAATTAAATAGCTTTTTCCTAAGATGCTGATTCCGTCTCCCCTTCAAATTATCCTGGATCCACAAGGGCTGGACCCTGGCAAAAAGCAAAGGAGAAAAGGAAAGATATAAGCAGCAGAGTTCCAAAGAAAAGCAAGGAGAGATAAGAAAGGCTTCCTCAGTGATCAATGCAAAAAAATAGANTTAATTAAATAGCTTTTTCCTAAGATGCTGATTCCGTCTCCCCTTCAAATTATCCTGGATCCACAAGGGCTGGACCCTGGCAAAAAGCAAAGGAGAAAAGGAAAGATATAAGCAGCAGAGTTCCAAAGAAAAGCAAGGAGAGATAAGAAAGGCTTCCTCAGTGATCAATGCAAAAAAATAGAGGAAAACAATAGAAGGGGAAAGACTAGAGATGTCTTCAAGAAAATCAGAGACACCAAGGGAACATTTCTTGCGAAGAGTGGCTCAATAAAGGGCAAAAATTGTATGGACCTAACAGAAGCAGAAGATATTGAGAGGAGGTGGCCAAGAATACACAAAAGAACTGTACAGAAAAGATCTTCATGACTCAGACAATCACAATGGTGTGATCACTTACCTAGAGCCAGACATCCTGGAATGGGAAGTCAAGTGGGCCTTAGGAAGCATCACTACAAACAAAGCTAGTGGAGGTTATGGAATTCCAGTTGAGCTATTTCAAATCCTAAAAGATGATGCTGTGAAAGTGCTGCACTCAATATGCCAGCAAATNGCAGCCTACCAGGCTCCTCTGTCCATGGGATTTTCAGGCAAGAATACTGGAGTGGGGTGCCATTGCCTTCTCCACAAGAGGCTTTTGGAACTCCTTAAATAATAATTAGAGTAGCTACCATGTCTTTAGTGTCACACGGACAAAGCATTTAACAATAATCTTTGATACAGGGTTACTACTTCCATCTTCACAGATGACAAAAGTAAAGTCCAGAGGGATTAATGGCTTTCCAAATCACAATTCTGATAAATGGAGAAGGTGGAGTTTGAACCCAGATCTGATTCCCAGGCACATACTCTTCCAGAATGAAGACCAGAGAGACGTGAAACATGGCCTCCAGTAGCATGGGTGGGTGCACTGATGGACCTCAGCCTACTTCTTCTCTTCACTAATTCCCGAGTCTTTCAGATCAGCAGCACCCACTAGGTCCCTGCCATGGAAGATCACAGTGAACTTTGCTTAGGAGGAACCTACTGTGTTTATAGGGAATGGTTTTTCCAAAGAAAGACCCCAGTTTCAAAAATCTCTTACAGGGATGAATTTGCCAGGACATTCTTATAATCTATTGTGTAAGTGAGTTCATAGCTTCTTATCAACATGTTCTCTTCCTGCATCCATTCTCCGTGTGCCTAAGGGAAAGGAATAAGGTCACCCAAGCTCTATGGTTTAGAAACCTTTTTACTGTACTGTGAGTTACACTTGCCTCCCCCTCTCCCACTAAGTTTCCTCCCTATTGTTTTGTTACAAGTGCTCAATAAGCATTATAGATTGACTGGCTATCTCAGAAAGAAGTGATTTACCCAGTACAGAATAATTTTTAGGTTGAACAAATTAAAATAAGTTAAAACAATAAAGTTGTGACTACTTATATCTACACTGTGTAATGTGAGTGTACTGGTTCATTGAGTTTCTCTGTGCCCACATTCTCCTCTTCCTCTCTGCAACGCCTAGAATTGTTGACCACAATTTACTTCTTGAAAGCACTTCCTCTCTTGGAGTCCATAAGTTTTACACCATCCTGACACTCTACAGCCTCTACTTTAATAACTGCATCTACAAGGACTTTACTTCTACTTGCAACTCCTCACACATGGACTTTACCTCAGGTTTTATCAGTCCCCTTCAAAATTGGTCTCCATCTATGAAGATGGCTTCTGAATCTCTGCACTTCCAGTTGGTATCTACTTTTTCACTTGGATTCCATATAGTCTGTGTTTCCCAGGTTAAAAACCCTTGAAATAATCTTTGTTTCCACTTAGGTTTCCATAACAGTTTAGATAACTCCTCTTGATACTTCCTGATAAAAACTCCTAGAAGCTATGCCCTACTTTTTACTTATTTAAAATGGATCTTTGAATTCCAGGCCCTCCTCTTGAAAAATGCACAAAGGTCTGAGTAAGGCCCTGTTTCCTTTTTCTTATCCTTTCTATTCTTGCACATGGTTGCCAGATTAATATTCTCCAAATACTTTCTTTTCCATTCTTGCTCTTGACCTCTTAAGACAGCTTTGCTTTATCTATGAAATGAAATCAAATTCTTTGCCTGACAGTCACATCCTTGTAACATCTGGATTTAAGCAACCTTTGGAAACAGACCTATTTCTCTCTACTTTAACCTGTTGCTCTGGGTAGACTGGTCTTCCTGCTGCTCCCCTCTAGTAATGCTGTGTACATTGGCTCAAACCTTCCTCTCACCTAAAATGCCTTCTGTTCTCTGCTACTCTCATCCAATTCTTCCAGTAAGAAAGGCCCAGTTCTTCAGTTCCTCTCTTCCCAAGAAGCTTCTCCTGGTTACCTCAGTCCAGAGTAAAGCAGGCAGGGGAAACATTCTCTAAATCTGCAGCTATCGCGACCTCAGAGCCCACGCACCAGCTAAGACACACTACTGTGGAACATTCTGTATTGTGGAACGGAGTTATCATTTAGCTTTGCATATGTGAACATCTAAATTTCCCATTACGTTACACCTCCTCTGAGGGCAGAAGCAGTTTGGCATGGTGGTAAAGCTATGAGGTCTAGAGCAAAACTGTCTGGGTTCTGGTTATCACTTACTACATATGTGATATTGGGCAGTGCATTTTCTTACACCTCAGTTTCCTCATCTGTAAAACTGTGGATAATATTATATTTCTTTCACAGACTTATCATGTGAGTTAATATGTATAAAATGCTGAGACACTACCCAGCACATAGTAAGGACTTTGTAAGTGTTAGCTATTTTTCTTTCTTTTATATTTCCCCGTGCATACCTAAATATAGTCAGATGTATACATACATATCTATATCTACATCCATATATATACACATTATATCTGTACCTACATCTATCTATATAATATATGCATACACACACTTTACATCTACATCTATATATCTGGAAAAATAGTTAATAAACCAATCAGTTAATTTGGGGAGTGTGGAAATGCCATCTATTTCAAGAATAGATATGTGTTTCTGTGTAGCTCAGTTTTGTGCCTGGATTACACCTAGAGTTCCTTCAGCCTCTCATTCTTTTCCTGACTGCACATGAATGTTCTTCTGAGACAGACAGATGNTCAGTTAATTTGGGGAGTGTGGAAATGCCATCTATTTCAAGAATAGATATGTGTTTCTGTGTAGCTCAGTTTTGTGCCTGGATTACACCTAGAGTTCCTTCAGCCTCTCATTCTTTTCCTGAGTGCACATGAGTGTTCTTCTGAGACAGACAGATGGGTGGCAGACTTAATATCAGTTAATTCTGTGACCAGAATAGAAATGCTCATTTTCAGTTGAACATCTTTTCATATTTGAAGACATACACATTCCCTAGATGGCAATGATGAATCTACATGAAAGGGTACTTTGTAATACAGTTTGTGTTCGGTTTGGAAATAGGATCTAGGACTTTTCCCATGAGTAATCTTCCTGAAGTTAAAAAGAGAGAGAGGGAAAAAATGGGAAAAAAGCCAAACCTCCATTGAATGATGAAGACATTTAAGGCCCCTCTGTAGGCAAACTGCCTATTTTTAAAACACCTTCTTTTGTTTTAAAGATGTGTACCGGGGTTGTAAAATATGATTACGTGAAGATTTATGTACTTGAATCTTTTAAAAACTGAATTAAAAGTGCGATTTTATAACATAACATAGTAAAACCTGTATGAGAAGAAAAGCTAAGTAGTTGGGGATGCTAAGGAGAGGTGATGGTTAGAGTCTGAGGATAAGGCGATAGGTACCTGGAGACAGACGTGGCCATGTGTCAGGAAAGTGGAGATGGACAAGGGCCCAAGCAGGAATCCTGGCCTTCTGGGAGGGGGCAAGGGGATCTGCTCCACCTTTTTCATTCTGATCCATGCCTCACCACGCCCAGAGAAGTCCAGTTTTCTTAGAGAAAAATTCACTGAAGAGGACCAAGAGAGGTCAGTACCTCTGATTCTCCATGGAACTCATTAATACCCAATTTCATGCTGACTTATGGTCTTCACTTAGGTGATATTTGGCAACTTACATTAATTCTTAGGCATCTATAATTAGCAGGGTGCTTTTGCAGTTACATGTGCAAATTACGAAAATTCTACACAGCACAAAGTGTTCAGAGCCTCATGGTGTACACAGTTATGAGCAATTTTTGATTTTCAAAAGGAATGGCTACAGCTGGAGAAAGGTTGAATCCAGCAGAATCTCTCCTTCTCTGGTCTGAAGTTAATACCCTCTAACACTCATTTCTGAGAACTCTATGCCTTTAGTAATAATCAGTGAATAATGAGCATCTCTCCTGTCCCAGTGAGAGGAATCCTCTGAAAGGAGAAGCGCATGGTATTGTAGAACTTTAGAAAAACAGTTGCGTGCCCACTAAAACTTCAGACTAGATCAATGTAGGAAACTTGTTTCATTTTCTCTAAGCTCTCAACATAGTTTGGATGAATCAGCTAAAATATTTCAGCTGAAAATGAATAATGTGTTTAAACTCATATATGAAGATTTGAAAAGGGTTGTCTTCCTATCCCTTCTTACACCTTCATTAAGTGAGGTTCCAAGGTCACTTCAAAAGTATGCTAATAGAACTACAGCCTTGTTTTCTTTCTTTTCACATTAGATTTTTCCCAGGGAGAGACTGAAGGACTTACTTAAAAGGAAACAAGTGACCTTTGCAGGGCTCTGAGTTAGAATTCTGACTTTACTAGTTTCAATCTGATACCTATAACTTTGGGAAAATCACTCCACCTCTCTGAGCTTCAGTTTTCTCTTTTATAAAATTGAAATAATAGTAATTCTTTTGAGAGTTGCTACAGGATTAGAAATAAAGCTTTATAAAGCACCTAGCCCAGCGCCTGACACGTAAAGTGCTTTATAAATGGTGTCTATTAGTATCACTGTTGAAAACTACCAAATTCCTCTTTCTTGGCCTGTATGTGTAATAATGAGTTTGTGTCTAACTGTTTTACATGGCAAGATGAATTAAATACCCACCATCCAATGTGTTCAAGTAAAATACCAACAAAACAACTGAATAGTAAGGTTTAATACTTATGTGTAAAGATTGCTATTGTATTATTTCTAACATTTTCACCAATCTACAGTCTTGCTGGAATGGAATTTGAGAACGTGTATAGTCAGTGAGGTAATTCAGAATACATAATTATAAGTAATTCAGACAGAACATCCCCTTTTCTAAATTGAAAAGTATGGTGTCCAATATTAATGAGAGAAAAAAGAGAGCTATTTTATAAATTCAATTCCAGAAGAAGGATGAAGTCCTGGTGAATTTATCTCTTTCTATTTAAAATGCCTGTTGCCCTGGTTAGGCGTCTTGCATATCTTATCTGTAATCTATCTTCATAAGACTCCTCAAAGTGGTGTAGGGGGATTTCCATCCCTACTTCTAACTTTCCCAGGGTGGGGAGGCAGGAACCCACTGTTTCTCCTTAACCACTCCTCACTCACCCTTGGAGGAGGAGGAGGAGGGCCTTGCCTGATTGGCTGAGATAGGGAAGAGGGACTGAGCAGGCTCAGCTGTGGTCAGACACCACCCCCCACCCTCCGACCNCACATCCATACATGACTACTCGAAAAACTAAAGCTTTGACTAGACGGACCTTTGTTGGCAAAGTAATGTCTTTGCTTTTTAATATGCTGTCTAGGTTGGTCATAACTTTTCTTCCAAGGAGCAAGGGTCTTTTAATTTCATGGCTGCAGTCACCATCTGCAGTGATATTGGAGCCCAAAAAAAACAAAGTCTCTCACTCTTTCCATTACCTTAAACAAATACAATTATATATAATTGGGCTTCCCTGGTGGCTCAGCTGGTAAAAAATCTGCCTCCAATATGGGAAACCTGGGTTTGATCCCTGGTTTGGGATGATCCCCTGGAGAAGGTAACAGCTATCCAACTTGAGTCTTCTTGCTTGCAGAATTCCATGGACTGTATAGTCCATGAGGCTGCAAAGAGTTGGACACGACTTACTTTCACTTTTCTTTCATATATATATGTTATTTATACCTCAATAAAACTGGGGGGGAAATTTAAACTTTTACATATAAAAAGCACTATAAGACCTGTCCTAAACATTCTCATACTGACATAAATTTGTTTGTGCACACACCTGGCATTCTTTCCACATATAGCTGTAGCACTGAAATCAGTATGATTATTAGTTATGTTTTGCTAACACTCATACCTCAATACGAGCATTTCTCCTGAAAATGATCGTCTCAAGAGGCTATACATTTACTCCAATGTCATCAGCTTAGCTCAAGACATTTCTAAAACTCCTTTTCAGAACTGCCTTTAAAGTCTTATTCGTATAATTTATAGCCTGTCTTCAATTTTGGGGAACACTGTTTTAGAAGCATGGATGATTTTCCTTATTCACCATATATAGGTCCAAATAACTTGATTTTTTTCCCCCAAAGCAAATTCCTGCCTAAAAGGGCAACGTTTGAAACTTCTGCTGTTATTCAAAAGAGCATGACAAAAGCTCTAAAGACAGTTCCAAAAAGGAATGACAGCATTGCTTTGATCAATGGTAGTATGTTAAGCTGAAGAAGACAACTCCAATTTTAAAGAGAGCAATTTTGGAGTTACAGGCTCTACATGATCGTTCCTTCTCCCTAACATCACTTATGTCAACTTAAAGTCATGCCTTTCAACTGTCAGCTAAAAAGCCTATAATTTCAGTCCTTACTTTAAGCCCAGACCTTGGTGTCATCATGCTATGTATCAGTCCACTTAGATCTCCTTTCGTGGTGCCTGCTCAAATGCTGAACCCCTCTCTGCAGCTTGCCGGATGTCCTCCTCTAAGAATTCCTTTTCCCCTCAGGGCTGTTGTGTTTACCTCTAAGATATCCACTGCTTAGCTGGTAATTGCTTCATGGAAGAGTTGGAGGACGTGGTTAGTTGTAGGAGGTCTTTTTAGGTGAACTTGTCAAACACATCACGTTTAACAGAAGGTTTTCCAATGTCAGCACTATTGAACTTTTAGATTGGAAAACTGTTTGTTGCAAGGGGCTGTTTTGTGTATTATATAGGATTGATAGCAACATCTCTGGAGAAGGCGATGGGCACCCCATTCCAGTACTCTTGCCTGGAAAATCCCATGGATGGAGGAGCCTGGTAGGCTGCTGTCCATGGGGTCGCAAAGAGTCGGACACGACTGAGCAGCTTCACTTTTCACTTTCATGCATTGGAGAAGGAAATGGCAACCCACTCCAGTGTTCTTGCCTGGAGAATCCCAGGGACGGGGAAGCCTGCTGGGCTGCCGTCTACGGGGTCACATGGAGTCGGACACGACTGAAGCGACTTAGCAGCAGCAGCAGCA
>SJYA01000884.1:503834-530150 GCA_006410615.1 Neotragus moschatus
TTCAAGATTGGGAACTCATGTACACCTGAGAAAGAAAAAAATAAAAAAAATAAAAAATTTTTTTAAAAATTAAAAAAAAACATATTTTATGTATGAAATTTTGAAAATAATTTAAGACTGGTTCTCTATTTACCTTAATAATATAATTATGTCCATTGTATTTTTCCTTGTCTTTGATTTAACTATTTAATCCCATTGTTCATAGCAGCACTGTTTATAATAGCCAGGACATGGAAACAACCTAGATGTCCATCAGCAGATGAATGGATAAGAAAGCTGTGGTACATATACACAATGGAGTATTACTCAGCCATTAAAAAGAATACATTTGAATCAGTTCTAATGAGATGGATGAAACTGGAACCAATTATACAGAGTGAAGTAAGCCAGAAAGAAAAGCACCAATACAGTATACTAACTCATATATATGGAATCTAGAAACATGGTGATGATAACCCTGTATATAAGACATCAAAAGAGACACAGATGCATGGAATGGACTTTTGGACTTGGCGGGGGGGGGGAGGTTTGGGAGAATGGCACTGAAACATGTGTGTTGTCGTGTGGGAAACGAATCATCGGTCTATATTCAGTTCAGGATACAGGATGCTTGGGACTGGTGCACGGGGATGATCCAGAGAGTTGATGTGGAGTGGGAAGGCGGGGGGGTGGTTCAAGATTGGGAACTCATGTACACTTGAGATGAAAAATAAATAAATTAATTAATTTAAAAAAATATACTTAGATATATGCAAATAGGAAAAGTATTCTTCCAATATAGAGAAAGCAATATTTTGGGATAAAAAAGCTATTCTTGTGTTACAGAGCAATAAAGAAATTTCACAACCTATTGAGCAAATTTATATGCTTTATTGTATATGATACAATAAAATCTAGAATTAATTATTAATTGATAATCTGCATTTAAAGATGTAAAATGTCAGCATACTATTTGGCTGAAAGACCTATATTTGTTATTGGGCCTTTGTTCTTAAGATATCACTGGTAATAAACCAGCACAAAATCCCATGTTTGTTTCCCCTGAAAGGTAAGGAGGATTATCCTTTATATTGCAGAAGTGTGTTACCAAGAAAATGTATTCTTTGTAGAACACGTCTTTTTAATCATTGAGGACAAAAAACTGTCTGTGTCTTATGTCTTCAAGTCAGAATAAATAATAACTACTTTTGAATTTTGTTTTTGTTTTTCTTGACTATGGTACATGCACATAGAAGACAGTTAATAATAAAGTTAATAATAAAGGAATTAGTTGTTTTCTACTCGAGAAACAAAGAAACCTATATGCTGCTAAGTCGCTCCAGTCGTGTCCGACTCTGTGCAACCCCATAGACGACGGCAGCCCACCAGACTCCCCCGTCTCTGAGATTCTCCAGGCAAGAACACTGGAATGGGTTGCCATTTTCTTCTCCAATGCATGAAAGTGAAAAGTGAAAGTGAAGTTGCTCGGTCGTGTCCGACTCTTAGCGACCCCATGGACTGCAGCCTACCAGGCTCCTCCGTCCATGGGATTTTCCAGGCAAGAGTACTGGAGTGGGTTGCCATTGCCTTGTTAACTAATAAAACTATGGGCAGAAATTAAAAAAAAAAAAAAAAAAAAAAAGGAATTCACAGTAGGGGGAAAAAAAAAAGAGTGAGGGGGTTTTGACTCTGTCAACATCAATACCATTGGAGAGAATGGGGGATGTTGAGCCTGGAAAAGGGAGACTAAGAATCACTATCTTGCTGCAGCTGCTGCTAAGTTGCTTCAGTCATGTCTGACTCTGTTCGACCCCATAGACGGCAGCCCACCAGGCTCCCCTGTGCCTGGGATTCTCCAGGCAAGAACACTGGAGTGGGTTGCCATTTCCTCCTCCAATGCATGAAGGTGAAAAGTGAAAGTGAAGTTGCTCGGTCATGCTCGACTCTCAGTGACCCCATGGACTGTAGCCTATCAGGCTCCTCCGTCCATGGGATTTTCCAGGCAAGAACACTGGAGTAGGGTGCCATCGCCTTCTCCAATGACTATCTTGACTATCTTAATATATATTAGAAAACCTGTCATGTGGCCACAAGAGTAAAACAAAGCTCAGTGGATAAGGAAGCAAATTTATGCTCAATGTAGAGAAGGCCTTTCTTAGTAGAACTGTTCAAAAGTCACACAGGCTATGGTGGCTCACTGTCACAACAGACACTAAATGACTATTNACTATCTTGACTATCTTAATATATATTAGAAAACCTGTCATGTGGCCACAAGAGTAAAACAAAGCTCAGTGGATAAGGAAGCAAATTTATGCTCAATGTAGAGAAGGCCTTTCTTAGTAGAACTGTTCAAAAGTCACACAGGCTATGGTGGCTCACTGTCACAACAGACACTAAATGACTATTTTGGGCATCAATGCTTTGTAAAGTTCTGTCAGTTTGTTCGACTAAATAGGTTGTCTGGCAATATTAGAAAGTCTAGTTTGGATTCTAAGTCTCCTTCTATTCCTAAGATTCTCTATGAAACTAGTAATGTCTTTAGCTCCCATTCTCACCATTCTAACAGTCACAGGTCTCTACCTGGTGTTTGGGGTAGTTCATTGGCATCACACTGGGGCTTGGGAGGAGCTTGAAGCTACACTAAGAAATGAGTGCGTTTTACTTCTCTAGCTACAGTGACTGGGTCATTTCTTGGGAATTCTGGGACAAATATGGCTTATTCCCACCAGTTATGGATAAGAGGCATGTGGCTTCTGCCATAACTGGCAGTCATCTTAGGGTCACAGGGGGGATCGTATATAGAAGGAAGAAACAAGGAAATCAAGCAAAGAGCTGGAGAGAGAAGGACCCAGACCTGGTCAAGTTGTGGACACCAGCAGATCGCGCCATGCCTAAAGCTGCCTTTCGCAGCTCTTCAATCACGTGGACTTCTCAATTACATGAGCCAGTGAAGTTTATTTTTGGTTTAGGCAGTTTGAGTGTGTTTTCTACACATGTAAACAAATGATACCTAACTCCAATTCTTATCCAACTATGTGTAAAGCCACCCATTCTCAGAAACATAGTGAAAAAGAGACAAGCTGCATTCTGCATGCAGGGATCCACTTAAAAACCAAGAGATCTCTTAATCTCTGAATCATATAAACTCAATTTATGTCAAAATCTGGCTTCTGTAACTATCAGTATCTCTTTGGGGACAAACTATGTTAACACTGCAACTAAATATTTACTAAGGATTTAAAACAGATCTAAAGCAGGCTTACAGAAAACTTTTCCTCCTACTTGCCTAAACTTAATCCTTCTTCCTCCATGCAGGGCTACTGTCAGTGAAAAACACAGTTACAAGCAATTTAGACATCCTATGTGTTAATGACCTTGTGAACTGATATTAAATGCTTAAACAGTTTCTTGGCTTACTTCAAGTTTACTTCAAGTTTTCTCAACACTTAGAACTGTAAGAACCTTAAACTATTTTGCATGGTGTTTTCTAATCTTTCCTATTTTGATTTTATAGAATTTGGCTTTTGATTTCCATATCAGTAGGTCATCCTCAACGGGTTCAAATTTTACTGTCCTCTACTTATTTGTGTCCATATGTAAACTGAAAAATCAAACCACAGTCACACACTAAAGCCAAATATTACCATCACCTTGCTTCCCAGCTGCTGGCTTGTGGTCCATTAAAGTGTTAAGATGCTGATTTTTTTCCTTCAATCCTCTGGGCAGCTACGCAGGGCCCAGACAAACCCAGACCTTAGATCAGAAGCCAAAGGCCAGAAGTAACCTTGTCTGCTCACCCAAAATGCAACGATTAAAGACCTACACGTAAGAACAGAAACTATAAAACTCCTAGAGGAGAACATAGGCAAAACACTCTCTNTTAAAAAAAAGCAGAAACATCACTTTGCTGACAAAGATATGATAGTCAACACTATGATTTTTCCAGTAATAGTGTACAGATGTGAGAATTGGACTGTAAAGAAGGCTGAGTGCCAAATAATTGATACTTTTAAATTGTAGTGTTGGAGAAGATTTTTGAGAGTCTCTTGGATTGCAAGGAGATCAAATTAATCAATCCTAAAAGAAATCAACCCTGAATATTCATTGGAAGGGCTGATGCTGGAGCTCTAATACTTTGGCTACCTAACATGAAGACCTGATTCATTGGAAAAGACCCTGATGCTGGGAAAGACTGAAAGGGAAAGGAGAAGGGGGTGGCAAAAGATAAGATGGTTAGATAGCATAACGAACTCAAGGGACATGTTCAGTTGCTGAGTCTTGTCTGACTCTTTGCGACCTCATGAAGTGCAGTGTGCCAGGCTTCCTTGTCTTTCACTGTCTCCCAGAGTTTGTTCAAACTCAGGTCCATTGGAGTCAGTGATGCCATCCATCCATCTCATCCTTTGTGCTCCCCTTCTTCACCTTGATCCAACTCCAGCAGATAGTGAAGGACAGAGGAGTCTGGCATACTGCAGTCCATGAGGTCACAGAGACATGATTTAGTGACTGAACAAGAAGAAGAACAATAAAACACTATTAGAACCATCTTAAAGAAAATACAGAATAAATTTTTGACCAGCCCAATACATACACACACACAAATATATATGCATATTTATACACATACGTGTATGCATTTTTAAGTAAGTATTTGGGTTGAAATAATGACCAAAAACATTGGATGAGAGAAAGCAGATTATAAAATGCAGTCACTTTTCATTCCATGAGAAAGTTGTAAGCTGGTCATGATTTGACTTCAAAAGCAACATTGTTATAGTCTTCATATAGAAATGGAAATTCCAAACTCAGGATTAGAACAATTATTTTACTGAAGGCTATACTCACCAAGAGTGTTAACTCTTCCAAACTCTGAGCTAAATGACTTCTGTGTATTACCTTATCAACTCTTCTTAACATTCTTATGTAGTTGATATTGTTATTTCATTGTGCTGATTTAAAGAAAATATAGGCCAAGAGAGGTCAATTACATTGTATAAGATAGTTAATATATGACTAGGACTTAGTGAAACTGGGATTAATCCATATTTCTTCTTCAGTCTCTGTTTTTAAACACAGAAAAGCTTACAAAAGATGGGTTAAGGCCATCCAAACTGCTGCATTATGGAAGGCATTTTCCAACTTATTATAGCCCTTTTTTGAATAAAGTTTTAGAGCAATGTTTCTCAATCTTTATTTCATTATCTCCCTACCCACCCAAGAAGCCTTTCAAGGAAAATTCTTCCCACTTGTGTCCCCATGAAATATTCACTTAACAATATTCTATATTTCTGAATATGTACTGAATATATATTTCTGAACTTTATATAAAAGAGTAGATTATTTTTCATTCCCAAGAACCAATTTATGTTGCTGTTGACAATTCTTGTGTAAGTAATCTAGGTAGTGATAGAAAATAATCTTGTAATTTATATTTATATAGCCTAGAGTAATAAAAATATTTACTCTTTTTTATCATTCTCCTTTTAACTGTAACTGAAGATTTTTCTGGTATTTATAAAATGTAAACAAAATATAATCTATATACAGACTTTAGCTTAATTAATTTTAAACATATTTATTGAATATTTGTTACTTTGTTTCATTATAACCATGTTAAAAAATAAATACTATTAAATTGACTTAGGCAGATGTTACTGTTCAACTCTGAGAGTTACCTAAAGTGAAGGCATACTTTTATTAGCAGATTTTCATGTATTAGAAGAAAAGAAAATAAAAGTAAAAATAAAAGTTGTATAAAACAATCATCACTAGCTAAGCAAAGTTTATTTTCAAAAATAAAGCACATGCATACATTCAACTTTTGTTATGTGAAAGCATAGACTTTTTAATATTGGCTTGCTTGAAATTCATATATTTTCTTTCCATATATTTATTGCTATTGATTTGCTGGATTTGACCCCTAAAATTTTACATTACTTTCTCTTTTATTACTCTCTTTAATTCATCCCTCAATTGCATTATCATCACTTCACTTTTAATACTCTTAAGACCCTCAGAAATCATTATCATTTTTTACCCTCAGAATTTAAAGTATTTAAAATTCAGGTGTAGCCCCTGAATGTAGGGAATGGACAGTAGGTGGGAAATCCCAATAACTGATGCTCAGACATGAGTTTGAGACAACTCATAGCTTTTGAGGTTAAGCTGCTTTATCCCTTCCTATTTTGATGATTCTAAAAAGTCTAACTAACCTCTCTCCACCTCAGATTTCTATTGTGATAAATATGTTTACTTCTACTACTACTGTCACTAATAATAATGGTTAATAATAGTGGTTAATTTTTATAAGACAGTCACACACTGTTAACTACCAGATGCTATATATTCATTTAATCAAACCAGGAATTCTTGAGACATGCAATATGAGTATCTTGTTTTACAGATGAGGCCAAAGCAAAGAAAATATCATCCTTTTGAAAGAGATGGCAGAGTTCTAAAATAACAGGTTGAGACTGAACACAGTCTTGAGTTAAGAGACCATGATTTTAACAGTTAAACCTCTTATACTTGACTGTTTTGGGTATTGTTCAGCCTCTAAATCATGTCTGATTCTTTATGACCCCATGGTCTGTAGCACTCCAGGCTCCTCTATTCTCCACTATCTCCCAGAGTTTGTTCTAATTCATGTCACTGAGTCAGTGATGTTATGTAACCATCTCATCCTCTGCCACCCTATTCTCCTTTTGCCTTTTATCTTTCCCCAAACCAGGTTCTTTTCTGATGAGTTGACTCTTCACATCAAGTGGCCAAAGAATTGCAGCTTCAGCTTTAGCATCAGTCCTTCCAGTGAATAATCAGGGTTGATTTCCTTTAGGATTGCCTGGCTTGATCTCCTAGCAGTCCAAGAGATGCTCAAGTGTCTTCTCCAGTATCACAATTCAAAAGCATCAGTTGTTCAGCACTCAGCCTTTTTTTATGGTCCAACTCTGACATGTGTGCCTGACTACTGGAAAAACCAGAGCATGGTCTATATAGACCTTTATCAGTAAAGTGATGTCTCTGCTTTTTAATATGCTGTCTAGGTTTGTCACCTTTCCTTCCAAGGAGCAAGCACCTTAATTTCATAGCTGTGGTCACCATCTACAGTGATTTTGGAGCACTCCTCCCCCCAAAAAAAATCAGTCACTGCTTCCACTTTTTCCCTTTCTATTTGCCATGAATTGATGGGACCAGATGCCATGATGATACTTTTTTTTTTTTTTTTTTCGAGTTTCAAGCCAGCTTTTTTGCTCTCCTCTTTTACCCTCATCAAGAGGCTCTTTAGTTCCTCTATTCTTTCTGTCAGGAGATAGGTAAGGTGGTCTGGTATTCCCACGTCTTTAAGAATTTCCCACAGTTTATTGTTATCCACACAGTCAAAGACTTTCACGTAGTCAATGAAACAGAAGTAGTTGTTTTTCTGAAATTTCCTTGCTTTCTCCATGATCCAGTGAATCTTGGCAATTTGATCCCTGGTTCCTCTGCCTCCTCAAAACCAAGCTTGTTCATTTGGAAGTTCTTGGTTCAGGTATTGTTGAAGCTTAGCTTGAAGGATTTTGAGCATAACCCTGGTAGTGTATGAAATGAACACAATTGTATAGTAGGTTGAACATTTTTTGCTGTGCACTTCTTTGGGATTGTAATGAAAACTCACTTTGTCCAGTCCTGTGACTATGGCTGAGTTTTCCAAATTTGCTGGCATATTGAGTGCAGTGTTTCAATAGCATTATTTTGGGGGATTTGAAATAGCACCACCTCCTATGGCCCACTTGACTTAACACTTGAGGTTGACTGATTCTAGGTAAGTGATCACACCACTGTGGTTACCCCCGTTATTAAGACCTTTTTTGGCATAGTTCTTCTGCAATACTTGAACTTCTTTTTAATCTTTTCTGCTTCTGTTAGGTCCTTACATTTTTTGTCCTTTGTTGAGCCCACTCTTGCATGAAATATTCCCTTAGTATCTCTAATTTACTTGAAGAGATCTCTAGTCTTTCTGATTCTATTGTTTTCCTCTATTTCTTTGCATTGTTCATTTAAGAAGATGTTCTTGTCCCTCTATGCTGTTCTCTGGGACTTTGCATTCAGTTGGGTATATCTTTTCCTTTCTTGTCTCTTATTTTCTCAGCTATATGTATAGCCTCCTCAGATAATCAGTTTTCCTTCTTTCATTTCTTTTGCTTTAGGATGGTTTTGATCAGTGCCTCCTGTACAATGTTATGAATCCCCACCCATAGTTCCTCAGGCACTCTGTCTACTGAATCCAATCCCTTGAATCTATTCATCACCTTCATGGTATAATCAGGAGGGATTTGATTTAGATCATATCTGAATGGCCAAGTTTTTTGTGTTTTTTTTTCCTAATTTGTTCAACTTAAGGTTAAATTTTGTAATAAGGAGCTCATGAAATGAGCCACAGTCAGCTCCAGGTCTTTTTTCCTGACTGTATAGCACTTCTCCATCTTTGCCTTCAAAGAAAATAATCAATTTGATTTCAGTATTGATGGACATCTTGTGATGTCCATGTGTAAAGTCATTTCTTGGGTTGTTAGAAAAGGGTATTTGCTATGACCAGTGTGTTCTCTTGAGAAAACTCTGCTAGCCTTTCCCTGCTTCATTTTGTACTCCATGTCCAAACTTTCTTAATATTCCAAGTATTTCTTGACTTCCTTCCCCTATGATAATAAGGTCATCTTTTTATGGTGTTAGTTTTAGAAGGTCTGGTAGGTCTTCTCAGAACTGATCAACTTTAGCTTCTTTAGCAAGAGGATTTAAGACATAAATTTGGATTACTGAGCTGTTGGTTGGTTTTCTTTGGAAACAATACAAAATCATTCTGTCATTTTTAAGATTGTTCCCAAGGACGGTATTTTGTCCTTTTTTTTTTTTTTTTTTTTTGACAATGAGGACTGCTCCATTTCTTCTATGGGATTTTCGTCTGTGGTAGTAGATAATGGTCACCCGAATTAAACCTGCCCATTCCCATCCATTTTTACTGGTTCCCAAGATGTCAGTGTTCAATCTTGCCATCTCCTGCTTGACTATGTCCAATTAACCTTGATTCATGGACTTAACATTCCAGGTTCCTATGCAGTGTTTTTCTTTATAGCGTCATTCTTTATTTTCACCACCAGACACATCCACAGATGAGTGCTATTTCTGCTTTAGTCCAGATACTTCATTTTTACTGAAGCTATTAATAATTGCCTTCTGCTCTTCCCCAGTAGCATATTGGACACCTTCTGACTTAGAGTGGGAGTGGGGGTGGGGCTCAACTTCAAGTGTCATATCTTTTCACATTCCATACTTTTCATCTCTTCACTTTTCAACCAATAGAGTTCTCCAGGCAAGAATCTTGAAGAGGGTTCCCACTTCATTCTCCAGTGGACAATGTTTTGTCAGAACTCTTTGCTATGACCCATCATCCATCTTGGGTGGCCCTGCATGTCATGGCTCATAGTTTCACTGAGTTATATAAGACCCCTCACCACAACAAAGCTGTGACCCAGAAAGGGGAAATTTACATTGGATTTGATGTTCCCTAAAGTTCCCCAAACTCATCTACTTTCTGGTCCTTTGATTTTTCATTATGCTACCCAGGTTTTGTTGGGCACAACAGAGCACCTTTGTGTATTTAATGATGTCAAAAGCTAAGGCTTTCCTTAAGTGAATACATGGAGTTTAAGGTTAATAGGACAGAACTATAGGACCACGGGGAGGTCACACAAGGGCTACTTTTTAAAAGTCATTTCTAGCACCTTCTACTTTCCTAAACATGTTTCTCATGTCATTGATCCAACAATAATTAGTCATTAACTAACACCAAAAATTCATATGGAGACAGAGATAAAAACAACCAGCAAGACAGCAGAAATGCACAGAGAGAGATAGAAAGGAAAAACAAAACAAAACAAAAAACTCTACTGTAAAGAAAAGAACCTGCTAAAAGGGGTACAAAAATAAAGAAGCAGCCATTGCATTTCTGTGGATAAGAACTTACAAGTATATTCATTTTGGACAGATATTCCAAATGTTGGAATGGAGAGAAATTGGATATTCATTAAAAGTCTTATTGTAATTTGTTACTTCTAGGTATGTATATTCCTCATCATATCTTATTCTGGCTGAAAAGTTAATCTAATCATTTAAAGAGCTCACTGGCTTCCAACATTTTATATAAATAGATTTGTATCTTTTTTTTGAAGTATCTTGAATCTACTACTTGATTTGATAACAGGAAAACTCCATGATCTCTGCCTTCTCAGAGATCAGAGAATATATTTTAGACCAGAATTCCTGGTCTAAAATATACTCCTTTGATATAAGAGAATCATAAACAGGCATAAAGCATCTTTTCTGTGTCTATAAAAGAAGCTGAGCATTACTGGATTAATAAAGTAGATTTATTGAGTGGCTACCATATTCTCTGCTCTCTGCAGAATGAAATATCAAGAGTTTTCAGGGGGAATGCTATAAAGCATTCTTTGTCTTTGGAGGAATCTTGCTCTTTCTGGCTAAGTTTGCTCTTTGCATATGGCATGTGCTTCAAAAGTATGGGCTGTATCTTTTGTACTAAGCTGGGACAAAGCCAGAACACAGTGCATTTGGATTTGTGTGAACTTCTTTGCTCCTGCCTCTTCACTGAGGAGTGAGTTTCACTGGAATGAGCTACTTTAATTCCTAGTCCTTCAGACTAACCACAGAAAATAATTACACACAACAGATATCGGCTTCCCATGCATAAGGATTCATTTTATGTGCAAAACATTTCATAGTGTTCCAGTCACAGCTCACTGGTTGTTATTTCAGAAAGCATCTGTTTGAACCACTAACCAGGGTTTCTTAAACAAGATGCATTAGGTGCTCTTCCTGGGTTTTGCAAGTTTCTTAAAGAAGAAAATACAAGATCTGAAATGTTTGTGTATCATTATCAATGATATTATCAAATATACAAGACAGTAAGGCCTATGGTAGGGGTCTATTTTCTTCTGAAATTAATAGAGATTTTATGGAGGGATTCAAAAGTTATTCTTTTGAATACCTAGACAAGGATCTTTTATTAGACAAGTTTGGGAAATAGTATACACTGCATATATCTCTTAGAAATTTTCAAACATGACAGCATATTAAAGATTTTAAAGAATTATGCTTTAAGACAGAATTTCTTAGCTAATTTTAATTCTTCTTCCTTTTTTTCCTTTCTTGTGACATGTCATACCAACTGAAAGAATTAGTGCTTCACAGAACTCTGGGACATGAGGACATCATGGGAACAAGTGGGACTGGGGATTCTGAGAACATCTTCTCCTCTAAAGTCAGCTCTGGGACCTCAGGCTCAGTTTTACCTCTTAGACTTTGTTTACTTATCTGCAAATTAGGGTAAAAGTATTTACCATTTCAGATAAGATATGGAATTTTCAGAAAGAGCAATTGTTAAACAGCTGTGAAAACACATTAAAGTTTAAGAGCAATGTATACATGTGAATTACTTTTATAGCTCCTGATCTTGGCTTCAGGACATTTCTGAATGTATCATTGAAATTTCTCCTGTTGTTTGTAGCCTTCATCCTCACAGTAAAACATTCACAAAAACAGTGGTTATAGCTGACTAGGTCCTGTAGACTCTATTTATATAAGTTAGTTAGGATCTTTTCTGCTTTTGCAAAATTTAGATTGTTATTGATGTAATAAATCCAGAAGTATAAATTGAAGGAACAGTTCAGATAAACATGATTTACCCCCAGGAGGTGATGATTGAATTCAGTGCAGCTACTTTGTGATGTTGATCTTGGTGAAATAATTTACTCCCTTTAATTATGTAGCCGTCTTGTATGTGACTTTTACAGTATACACCTCTGATAGCTGGAGGAAGAGAACAAGTTCTAGCCATATCAAGATTCAAGATATTCAGGCAGCTATATTGAATCAATTGACCCATAGGGCTGTAAAAAGAAAACTAGTAGCACATTGACTTGTTTTTTTAAGATTTTTGCTTAAATGTGCATAATGATTCATGTTACCTGATAGGCTGGTATTGTAAGGCCTGCATTCCAAATCGCTATGCCTGTGACTGGGTAAAGTTATCAACAGGTGGACAGAGGTGACTGATTATTATCAGATATCTTGGATCCCCACAGGTCAATCAACTCAGAGAGATAATAACAAACATTTTTAGTTAGCTAATCTTTCCTTCAATCAAAACAACAGTAATAAATATAGCTTTACCTAAAAAGCATAAACATTTGCGAGATAATGTGTTAATGCAAATAATAAAACGTCTAAATCATGTGTGTGTGGATATTCTCCTTCCTCACTAGTCATGACCAATTCTCAAATACTACTTTGATTGGCTAAATTATCTCCCTTAAAATTTGTAAAATTTGGTTTATGCTACTCAGGCCTCTGGAAAGCCCAATTTAGAAATACCATTTTTTTTCCAGAATAAAAAACAACAACAACAACAACCAATGTCTCTGAAAATGAGCTAAGTCTTTTGGAGTCCAGTCTTTTAAAACAGCTGGTTTGAGAACTTTCTGATCCTGAACACTTTATCTTTTGGACGTCTTACCACTTCTCCTATTAAACATCCACATCAAACCCCACATTTATTCCAGTCCAGATGTATTAATTGCTGATGAGTGGAAGTTATGCTGTTTTATAGATGTCACGAAGCATTTATAATATCAATTTTTGTGCTTTCATTTTGGATTTATATTTATTGTTTGAGTTCTGAAGGGCCATTTTTATAGGTTCTTAGAAACCTCATAGATTTTAGACATTTTACTCAGAGAACCTGAAGCATAAACTCCTTTGTTTCACAAAGGTATTCACATTTACCTAAATAATGAATCCATGCCGCCCCAGCCATCCTTCTCTCTGCCCTGCTTTTCTAACCTCAGCCAGTTTGTCTAGCAAAATACATCTCTGCGTAGGGCCAAACTCAAGCTCCATTCATAAAGGCACTCTTATTGATTTTCTTCCATTTCTGTAATTCACATCTGAGGATGTGCAACTGAATTATAATCCAGTATCATATCTGTCCTTAGTTGTTTTCCAGGTGATGCTCTTGTTTTCACCATTAGTCTATCAAGGAAATTTTCATCTCATTTTAGTTTTTCTTCCTGCGTAGCTGGACACATGCCCCAGTGTTGGTGAACAGAGTATTGTTTTGGATTGAAACATCTCATCTGATGTGTCCTGCAAGAATAGTCACTGCAGTGTATGTCCCAGGAATGCCTGGGGCCATGCTCGTCACCACTGTACCTAGGTGCCTTCTTGCCACACAGCCTAGGGGACAAGCATTCAGGGAAATTCTGTACAAGGCTCCATGTCTCTCTTAGTTGTCCATAATCTTCCCTCTCCTAATCTAGGGGGTGTAAGAACTAAGACACACAGTTTACTACACAGCTGAGTAAGGGGCGTTATGGAACACTTGAGGACTATGCCTGTTTCCCATTTGACTGGCATTACAACAGCTGTTGTTGTGGTAAATACTAGCCTCTTCTCTCCAGCTTCCAGTGGCCCAAGGTTGACCTGGAGATGTTTTTCTCCAGTACAGGACTGAGAGCACACATCTGCCAATGGTCTCAACTCCCTCTGCAGTATTTTAGGAAGGTCGATGGTAATGTCAAGCCTGGACAGCAAAGAACCTATTTTACTCTTCCTAGAGCGTTCTGTTTTGGCCCATGCTAAAAAGCAAAAGTCTTAGGTTCATTTTAAAGCTAGCAATTTCTGGAGTTTGCAAAGTGCCATCTCTGGGACTCCCCCAGGAATTGGAATGAAATTAGACAATACTCCAGATAATAATTCCTGACTTGAAGCCTTTATGTATCTCTTTGTATCATACCTTCTCTTGGGCTCCTACACACATGCATAAACATGTATATGTGCACACATACATGTTACATATTCACACNGGGTGTAAGAACTAAGACACACAGTTTACTACACAGCTGAGTAAGGGGCGTTATGGAACACTTGAGGACTATGCCTGTTTCCCATTTGACTGGCATTACAACAGCTGTTGTCGTGGTAAATACTAGCCTCTTCTCTCCAGCTTCCAGTGGCCCAAGGTTGACCTGGAGATGTTTTTCTCCAGTACAGGACTGAGAGCACACATCTGCCAATGGTCTCAACTCCCTCTGCAGTATTTTAGGAAGGTCGATGGTAATGTCAAGCCTGGACAGCAAAGAACCTATTTTACTCTTCCTAGAGCGTTCTGTTTTGGCCCATGCTAAAAAGCAAAAGTCTTAGGTTCATTTTAAAGCTAGCAATTTCTGGAGTTTGCAAAGTGCCATCTCTGGGACTCCCCCAGGAATTGGAATGAAATTAGACAATACTCCAGATAATAATTCCTGACTTGAAGCCTTTATGTATCTCTTTGTATCATACCTTCTCTTGGGCTCCTACACACATGCATAAACATGTATATGTGCACACATACATGTTACATATTCACACAGTATACCAAAAGCATGTGTACATGCCACATGTTCCATATAAGCACATGCCACACAGACTACACAAGCCAACATATGAGAAGCACATGCACTCCCTACATATACAATAACACAGCTTTTGCTTCAGTGCTAGATCTGGAATATGAAGGATGTTGCTGTGAGGGCTGCTTACATGTAGAGGGCAAGCAACATGCAGGGGTTTTAACTCAAGTTCTAGATATATTAAAAAAAAACAAACAGCCCCAAAACCCATATGTTTGCATTGGTATGTTACCTTAGAGCTTGTAAAGTCATGTATACTGTATCATGTAAAGCTTGAAAACTACTCTGTAAGATATCATTTTCAATTTATAGACAAGAAAAGAAAATTGAAGCATGGTTAGTGTTGTCCCAGCTCTGAGTGAAATGAATTAGATATACAGATTTCCAAACCACATCTCCTGCACCTATTTCAGTGCTGTTTCCATTTTGCCTTTGGCAATAGTATGAAGTTGGCACATACAGAGCCTTGGTGCTCCCAGTCTGCCTTGACTTTGTTGTCCTCTCTTCCCTTCCACAGAGACTCTTTTCTCAGGTTGCACTCAAGATCTCTCACTCTCAAAGACAGGGGAAGCGGTTAAACTCATCATGTGGAAGGACAAGGAAATGAACTGCAGTGTGTTTCTGGTCCTGAGAGCTCCAATTACATAGGTTCTTCTATGGTTTCCCTAAAATGCTGAAAGACTGTAAACGTTCACCAGTGTTCTTTCTTTTATTCCCATGTTTTCTGCATGTTTACTCTTCTGTTTGGGGGACTCAGCTCAAAGTACACTTCTCAAATGAGTTTTCTTTCACCCTACAACCCAATTCAGATATGCTAGTTACTCCCTACTTAGTACTCTAGGAATTTTCTTCTTAAAGTACTCTTCAGCATTCTGCATTTACTTGTTTTCTGAAGGTCTGGTCCCACTGGTATGCATGCTCCAGAAGAATAAGGACCACAGCTGGTTTTGATAGTGGTTGTTATAGCAACTTCCAGCAAAATGCCAAATAAATTGTAATATTTCAAAGACTACCTTTGAATAAGTGACTTAGTGGATCAATAATGGAGCTCCCGACTTCTTCACTGGCTCCAGTTCCTTTCTCTGTTTTCCATTAACCTGTGCTTGGAAGAGACATTCTTTTATGGGTTTCAGTGAATTAAATGATGAATCTGGCCCACAGCTTCATAAAAAAAATCTTAATCACTTTTATGGATTAAACATGGCTATTAGCAACATTGGAAATTCCATGTGGTCAATATGTCAGGGATTTATTTTAGAAAGGGGAAAGATTACACATATTGTGACTCAAGAGAGACAATGAAGGAGAGAGCAGAAGATGGACATCTCAATATTTGAGGTCCTCCAACACACTCCCTTTTTCTTGGGGAAGCTGTTTCTCTATAAACTTAATTGTATGATTCTGATAGGATTTAAATCTCATGGCCCTTGCATTCACTTTTGCCCAATGATCCATGGCTGACCATTCATGCTGTCTTACTCAGTTATCAGAGTGGGCTTTTCAGTGTCCTTTTATGGACATTTTCAAAGCTTAGAACTGGAAGATCAGAGGGGTTACTTTGACAGTCAAAGGTTTAAAAGGAGGTGAAGCCAGAAGCGCTAGACTGTTGCCTAAGAAATGCTTTCTGTAATAAAAGATACTTAAACTAGGTTAGACATAAGGTGGGTGAGGGGTGGATCAGAGAAAGAAAGAGAATGATCATGGAAGTAATGGGATGTGATGGTACCATATGAGTTGGTGGATTCAGGGAGCCTGAGACTAATTTAAACTGCTCTTCTAGTTATGGACAAACATAACTAAAAGTCCTTTGCTGTTTCTTTGCCTTCACTGAAGCTTGTTTCAGTAGTATATCTGTTGCTTATCAGTTCAGTTGCTCAGTCGTGTCCGATTCTTTGCGACCCCATGGACTGCAGCACTCTAGGCTTCCCTGTTCTTCACTGTCTCCCTGAGTTTGCTCAAACTCAGGGAGATTGGATTAGTGACACTCATTGGATTAGTGACACCATCCAACCTTTTCAACCTCTGTCCCCTGCTTCTCTTCCTGTCTTCAATTGTTGCCAGGGTATTTTCCAATGAGTTGGTCATTTGTATCAGGTGTCCAAAATACTGGATCTTCAGCTTCAGTATCAGTTGTTCCAATGAATGCTCAGGACTGATTTCCTTCAGGATTGACTGGTTGGATCTCCTTGCAGTCCAAGGGACTCTCAAGAGTCTTTTCCAAAGTCAAAAAGCATCACAGTCCAAAAGCATCACAGTCCAAAAGCATCAGTTCTTCCATCTCAGCTTTCTTTATAGTTCAATTCTCACATCCATACNGAAATAGATTTAAGGGCCTAGATCTGATAGACAGAGTGCCTGATGAACTACGGAATGAGATTCGTGACACTGTACAGGAGACAGGGATCGAGACTATCCCTGTGGAAAAGAAATGCAAAAAGGCAAAATGGCTTTCTGGGGAGGCCTTAAAAATAATTCCTCTTCACTTTCTGCCATTAGAGTGGCATCATCTATATATCTGAGGTTGTTAATATTTCTCCCAGAAATCTTGATTCCAGCTTGTGCTTCATCCAGCCCAGTATTTTGCATGATGCTCTGCATATAAGTTAAATGAGCGGGGTGACAATATACAGTCTTGACATACTCCTTTCCCAATTTTGAATCAGTCCATTGATCCATATCCAGTTTTAACCGTTGCTTCTTGACCTGCATACAGGTTTATCAGGAGACAGGTAAGGTAGTATGGTATTCCCATCTCCTTAAGAAATTTCCACAGTTGGTTGTGATCCACACAGTCAAAGGCTTCAGTGTGGTCAACGAAGCAGAAGTAGATGTTTTTCTAGAATTCCCTTGCTTTTTCTGTGATCCAGTGGATGTTGGCAATTTGATCTCTGTTTCCTCCACCTTTTCGAAATCCAGACTGTACATCTGGAAGTTCTTTCACGAACTGTTGAAGCCTAGCTTGAAGGATTTTGAGCATTACCTTGCTAGTATGTGAAATCAGCTCACTTGTAAGGTAATTTGAACATTCTTTGGCATTGCCCTTCTTTGAGATTGGAATGAAAACAGACCTTTTCCAATCCTGTAGCCATTGCTGAGCTTTCCAAATTTCCTGACATATTGAATGCAGCACTTTAACAGCATCATGTTTTAGGATTTGAAATAGTTCAGCTGGAATTCCATCACCTCCACGAGCTTTGTTCATAGTAATGCTTCCTAAGGCCGACTTGACTTTAGGATATCTGGCTCTAGGTGAGTGATCACATCATTGTGTTATCCAAGTCATTAAGACCTTTTTTGTGTAGACATCCCATAAATGTCTGAGGCATTTTTTTGGCAATCCCAACCAAAGAACTCCTGATTCAATGAGCCAAAGGAATGGAAAGAGATCCATGGTATACAGGTGGGTAGTAATGAACTGGGTGTGGAGCTGGTTTCTGAGAATCTGGCATCCTACTGATTTGCTCTCAGAATTTGCTATACCTCACTCCCAGCTATTTCTGATCTGTGTAGCAGAGCTGAATTCTGCCTACAGTTTAGATTATAGAGAAAATAAGTGATATCATATCATTTCAATATAGGATCGCTTTTTTCCTTTCTTCCAGAAAGAGTCAAGCTTCCTGGGAATATGGCACTGATGTATAACATTTTTCCAAAGGAGCCTACCATTTTGTAAGTGTTCAATAAATATTAAAAACAAGAGTAGCCTAATGACCTAATGTACAATCCTATAGAGCCCTGAAATTTAAGGCGCTAATAATTCTCATAAATTGAAATGTCAGCTGTGTAATAGTTTAATATCATAGCAAGGACCCAAACTAGTAATCAGAAGGCCTATGTTCTTATCCCAGCTCCGCTACTGAAAGCTCTATAAATGCAGACAAGTCACAAACTTTTCAATAGCCAATGGACATACTTATGAATCCCTAATTTCTCAGATTTACTGTAATAATCCAACAATGTTCTTTTAAAATCGGAAGGCCCTATAAATTGAAAATCTATGTAAGACGTGATGGTATTCCCATATCTTAGTTAACATGACTTAATAGATATAGTTAATAAACTATAGTAATTAAATATTTATTGAATATAGCACTCATTTTAACTCTTAATCCAACTCAGAAAATATTACTTTGAGTCATCACCATGGGTAAAGAATTCACAAGGCAGATATTCCCTATCCTCAAGGTAGTCATAGTCTAACAAGGGTGACAGATCTAGATATAACCACTCATTTATTTGGCAAATGCTTGCTGAATTCCTACTAGATAACAGGCACAAATATGAAAAGGTCCTGTACCATGACATCAAGGAGCTTGAATTCAGTAAGAAAGGGAAACTTTTTTTTTTTTAATCTGTGAATTATTCTGTACAATACACGAATGCTTTAATGGAAGTATGCACAATAGTTTAAGAGTAGAATTGGGAAGGGAACAATGGGGAAGACAAGAAGGTACTAAAATATGACGGCTAGTACAACTGATGAAAAGCTCAAGATAAAATTTATGTTAAAACCCCACCTATGTGACCTTTTCCAAGTTACGTGGTTCCTCTATTAGTTTCTAGATAGGTAAATTGGGCAGGGTCAGGGGGAACGTATTATCTTCCTCATAGGGCTTCTCTGTGAATTAAATGAGACAATGCAGAAAATAGCATTGCACCTAGTGCATGATAAATGCTTAACAAATGTTTAATTGTTGTTATCACATTTATGTCCCATCTTTATTCTCTCTGAATGCCTAATAAAATGGTATATACGTAACTGGTTCTCTAATTCTTAGCTACAGTCCTACAGAGTCATTATTATGAACGTTAATCTAAAGGATTAATGGATTATCAAAGGATTATCATCATAAATATCTATTCCATCAACAGAACACTAAAGAGACAATTTTTGTTTACTAAATGAATTATTACTAAATTATTATTATTACTAAATTATTACTAAATTAATACCATCCACTTACTTTCTTAGGCATTTGATTTTTTTCTTCTATGAGCAGAATGAAGAAAAAATAAATCAGAAACAAATTATACATATTGATAAATCATGGACTGGGGGTTCTAATTAATGGAATCTGACTTAGGCCAGATAAATCTATTTGTTATGATAATCACTATATAGTTTTGTTTAAAAAGCTCATGTATACTTTTTTGGAAGTTTCCATCATAGTTAATTTAAATTATTGCAACTTTGTAGGCTCTTGGGAGAAAACTGAAGGATTCTGTCCACATATACACACAAAAAATGAGGATTTGAAAAAATCATTTATCTAAAGTGAGAGGTAGGATTCAAGAGGAAGAAATGAGGTTATGCATTTTTCTATTAAAAATTAAAAGCCAGCTGTCCTCTACTGGGGAAATTAACCAATATATCTCTTTTTCTATACTATTAGCCAAAGTGAAATAAGAAACCTCTTGATGTTAAAGCTTTAAGAGGCATTTGATTTTCTAAAAGGACAGTCTGAATTCTTTATGTTGATATAAATTTAAACCTATAAATGACTCAATTACTCATGCAAAAACATTAATCTCAATTTTTAAAAGATCCAAAAAACTGTCCAGTTTATATATTTCTTTCCAGTTTGCATTTTTATAACAAATAAAAAAGAGCATTCAACTGACTTTTTTTTCCCAATATACATCTAGTTTTTTTCCTCCAGTTCTTTTGAGATATAACTGACATATAGCACTGTATTGGTTTTAGGTGTACAACACAATGATTTGATATATGTATACACTGTAAAACAATCACTACCATAAGCTGAGTTCATATTCATCACCTGACGAAGTTATAGACCGATTTTTCTTGTGGTGAGAAGTTTTAAGGTCTTACTCTTGTGGCCACTTTCATATATATGATACATACTGTTAGCTACGGTCTCCACGCTGTACATCACACTCCACAACTGATTCAAGCGGCTTTCTTTCTTGCTCTGCTCACTCTTTCTTTTTCCTTTCCACTCTCCTTTCTCTTCCCCCCACCCCTTCCCTCTTTCCCTCTCTTCTTTTATCCCTTGTACTCTTCCTCTCTCTTTTTTCCTTCCTCTTTATCTCCACCTTTCACTTTTTTTCTTTATACAGCCAGGGACCAGGATCTTTCCTAAGTGCTGGCAAAGGAACAGTGAATAAGACAGAAATGATTCCTTCCTCAGAGCTTACAATCTTCTATGGAAAACTGTTAATTTAATGAGTGTTTTTATTACATTAGAAGTGCGACAGTCAGGCAGGTATCCTATAGGACAAGAGCACATTACTGTGGAATGTTTAGTTCATGAACAAGAAACAGCTCATTATCCAGAGTTTTCAAAGTTGCTTTACAATGTACTATGTAGGTATTTATGTATAAGTATATAAAAACAAAAATACAACATAAGCAGACTTTGACTCACAGTATGCCAGGGTGATTAGGTCTAAGCATCGTGGCTCACTTTAATAGGCTTAATCCTCTTCACCAGACATTTATAAAATAAAGGAACAAATAAAAAAAGGTTAAAGACAAAAAAACATCCTTTTGTATCTACGTGGGGATAACCTGAAACTTTTTGAGTAATGCCTAATCTTTCTAAAGAAATGTCACTGCACACATTTGGATGTCTGGAACTAGTCTGGATTTTCAAGTCTCAAAGTATCAGTTATGACCTAATAAGACCTATGCCATCTGTTTTCTTCTTGCTTGGAGAAGCTTTTTATAGTTTACTCTAGAAGGACATATTTCAAATGTATTTCTTCCCACACAAATTTATATGTAGGTTGGCAAGCTTTCTCAAAGGTCAACACTTCTGACTTCATCATAAGTCAGAAGTGTTTTTTTTTCCTATAGTATAATCACCAATGACTGTTTTTCAAATGCTTTTTATAAGTTTTGATCCTGACCAATTAGCAAATAAAGCCTTACATGGACTGATTAGTTCTGAACAAACAAACCTCTTGCCATAAAATATCAACACTTCTTAAAAGGTAACACATTAGCAATTACTAATTTACTGTGCCTACTTGTCTTCTGGGAAGATGGCGGCTAGCCAGGCAGGAATATCCACGCTTGTTTGAAAGCTCACTCTGGTTGCCTAGCAAATCTCCTGTCATGGGAGTCGGGCAGCCCACCCTCTGCAGATCCTGAGCACCCAGCAGACACCCTCCTTCTCTCAGGCTGAGGTCCAAGCACAAATGCTTTTTAAATAAGAGAATAGTTTCTCCTTTTCTGTAATCCGCCCATATACATTTTTAACACAGAGCATTATGAAGTTTGAAATGGGGGGAAAGTTTAATATTTCTAGATAANCGGGCAGCCCACCCTCTGCAGATCCTGAGCACCCAGCAGACACCCTCCTTCTCTCAGGCTGAGGTCCAAGCACAAATGCTTTTTAAATAAGAGAATAGTTTCTCCTTTTCTGTAATCCGCCCATATACATTTTTAACACAGAGCATTATGAAGTTTGAAATGGGGGGAAAGTTTAATATTTCTAGATAAATAGAGTTTCCTGACCAATTTTTATATAATACCAGCACAAGACATATAAGTGGAATGCTTTTTTTTTTCAAGATGGATAGCAAAACTAAATTTTCCAAAAACCCAAATTATATCCATAGAATATATATGTAAAAACTAACAGCAGCTACTAGATATCTCGTAGCAGCAACAGCCTTTGCAAATTCTCAGTCATCCATGGAAAATTAAACATCCATCATTTTCCAAAGTTCTGTCATGACTGTAACTCTTCAACCGTTTTTAGAAAAAAACAAACGCTAGAATAACATTATTAAAAGCAACCCTGGGTCAGCACGTAGGGCCACGCAGAGTCAAGTCTCCACATTCAGAGAGACATAATATATTAATAGTACAATCTTGCAGCTACACTACTCCGCTGCTGGTCCAAAATGCAAAAGATATATATTTTTTGACAAATTGACTTTTCTAGTACAAAATGCTAATCAATGACACACTTTCTGTTTCCCTCTTCCTCTCTCTCTCCCTTCCCCTCCCCTCTATCTCTCTTGTGCAATTTCAAGAAAGTTCTGGGAAGCAGCTTGGTGATGGAAAAATACTGAGAGTCAGGGCAATTGAGTCTAGACTCTTCTCAGACACCACCTGGTTGCATAGCTTTACTTTTCTGCACCTCAGTTTCCTCCTCTGAAAAAGGACAAGATCGGCCAAGGTAATTTTAGGATCTTTCCTGGTCCCAACATTTTATGTCTTGGCTCTAATATAAACTGAAGAGAATCAGCAGCCACTACGAGTTGGAAAAATAAGAGTAAAGGTCTGAATAAGGTCAAATCTTGGAATTCTGTTTAAATGCAGAAAATATCTATGGCAGGAATCTCATCTTTCCCCTCCACCCAGCACCTGCTAGGGTCCAGGCAAGCCTGTGCATGTTAGACAGACTGGTGGCACAGGACTAGAGGAGGTTTTGTGTTTTGCTGAAGGGGAAAAAAGGAGAAGGCTCCAGGAAGAGAATTAAATAGATGGTGTCTCCCTAAGCACTCCTCTAAGAGAGAGGTGTCAATCTACGGACTGGGATGGTTCAGGTGGGGGCTAACAGAGGATGAGTGCCTGCTGCTTCTGTGTCTCCCTGCTAAGGTGGGCCCCAGGGGGGGCAGTGCATTTTTACTACTATGGACAGACATGTGGGGAAGCAGGCTCCGCTGCTGGGCTTTGGCAGACTTAGAGCTGGAAGACAGCACCCTGGCTCCTCTAGTGAAAGGTATATTTGGACTATAATAGTAATAATTTACCTATATCAATGGAAAAGGAAATGGCAACCCACTCAAGTATTCTTGCCTGGAGAATCCCATGGACAGAGGAGCCTGGTGGGCTTCAGTCCACGGGGTCACAAGAGTCGGACACAACTTAGCAACTAAATCACTACCACCACCACCTTTATTACAGTTTATAACTTATAGCATCTTATAGTTTTTGTTTTATTCAGTCAGTTCAGTCACTCAGTCATGTTCGACTTTTTGCGACCCCATGAATCACAGCACACCAGACTTCCCTGTCCATCACCAACTCCTGGAGTTCACTCAAACTCATGTCCATTGAGTTGGTGATGCCATCCAGCCATCTCATCCTCTGTTGTCCCCTTCTCCTCCCACCTTCAATCTTCCCCAGCATCAGGGTCTTTTCAAATGAGTCAGGTTTTCACATCAGATGGTCAAANCCAGGTTCCTCCGTCCATAGGATTTTCCAGGCAAGAGTACTGGAATAGGGTGCCATTGCCTTCTCTGAGAAGAGATCTCTGGTCTTTCCCATTCTATTGTTTTCCTCTATGTCTTTGCATTGATCACTGAAGAAGACTTTCTTTTCTCTCTTTGCTACTCTTTAGAACTCTGCATTCAGATGCTTATATCTTCCCTTTTCTCCTTTGCTTTTCGCTTCTCTTTTTTCACAGGTATTTGTAAGGCCTCCTCAGACAGCCATTTGCTTTTTTGTGTTTCTTTTTCTTAGGGATGGTCTTGATCCCTGTCTCCTGTACAATGTCACGAACCTCCGTCCATAGTTTATCATTCACTCTATCAGATCTAGTCCCTTAAATACACCTTTGAATAATGTGCCTCTTGTAACTGACTGTGTTTTTCTCCATGCTTTGACTGCTAGAAAGTTCCAAGCCTAATCTGCAGCCTGGCTCTCAGGTTACCATGTATTTTTGTACAGGTGTGCACTGCACCACTCAGGGGGTGCTATGTTCCCTTCTGAGTAGGTGTCAGAACCATTTAATCAAGGCAGAAGAAACAATCCATTAGGCATCCTTATTATTCTTTCCCCCTACCTCCAATGGATCACCCTAGTCTTTCCACTGTATGACGCAGATGTTCCTCAACCACATGCTGTTCCTCTCAAACTGCTGCAGCTGCCACAGTTCACCTCCACACGTATTCTACAGTTGCAGTAGCTTCCCAGCAGCTCCAGACATGTGCAAAACAGCAAAAGATATTTTTTCCTCTCCCGGATGGCTCAAGAAGTATGTGAATAAATTTCACTCTCACTAAGACTCTTGAGAGTCCCTTGGACTGCAAGGAGATCCAACCAGTTCATTCTAAAGGAGATCAATCCTGGGTATTCTTTGGAAGGAATGATGCTAAAGCTGAAACTCCAATGCTTTGGCCACCTCATGCGAAGAGTTGACTCACTGAAAAGACCCTGATGCTGGGAGAGATTGGGGGCAGGAGGAGAAGGGGACAACTGAGGATCAGATGGCTGGATGGCATCACTGACTTGATGGGCGTGAGTCTGAGTGAACTCCGGGAGTTCTTGATGGACAAGGAGGCCTGGTGTGCTGCGATTCATGGGGTGGCAAAGAGTCAGACACGACTGAGCGACTGAACTGAACTGAACTGAATGCTTTGAATAGCTCACTATTACACACTGACAGGACAAAATCCAAGATCTGCATCTAAGCTTACAAAGGCCTCCCTAACCTGGCCCCTGTCCACCTCTCCAGTTCTCGTCCTGTTCCCCAGCTCTGCTCTCCACTCACACACCCACCATGCCATGCCTCCTCACCATTTCATNTGCTTTGAATAGCTCACTATTACACACTGACAGGACAAAATCCAAGATCTGCATCTAAGCTTACAAAGGCCTCCCTAACCTGGCCCCTGTCCACCTCTCCAGTTCTCGTCCTGTTCCCCAGCTCTGCTCTCCACTCACACACCCACCATGCCATGCCTCCTCACCATTTCATATATTTTTCCACCTGCTCCACTTGCATTTCTCCTCATCTGCCTCAAGAAAATCTACTACTGTCTCCCCTATAAGACTACATTTTGGAGGTAGTGTGTTAGTCACGCAGCCATGTCCCACTCTTTGTGACTCCATGGACTAAAGCCCGCTCAGCTCCATGGGATTCTCCAGGCAAGAATACTGGACTGGGTTGCCATTCCCTTCTCCAGTTGGAGGCAGAGTCTGTGTATAATTGGTCTTTATTTTCCCAGTTCCTAGCAAGACAAGGGTTGGGGAGTAAGAGGGACAAATTACTATATATAAAATAAATAAGCCACAAGGATATATAGCACAACACAGGGAACACACACAATATTTTACAATAATTACAATGGAATATAACCTTTAAAAACGGTGAAACTATTTTGACCCCTTGAAGCTCATATAATAACGTACATCAACTATTCCTCAATAAAACAAAACACTGGAATTTTTAAGACATTTTTTAAATGTCTTGGAATTCTGAAACATCGAGGTTGGGAAACTGTCATACTGAGATTTCAGGATACCAACTCTGTATCTATAATTGTAACCTGAACCCAGCAGGCAAAGAGTTAACAATCATACATGGCACCCCTAAGTTCATGGGGAACTCTTACCATCTTTAAGAGAGATCCCACCTCCTCTTTTTCCAAATGTACTGGAGGCAGAATTAAAGTGACCTTCAGTTCAGTTTAGTTCAGTTGCTCAGTCATGTCCGACTCTGCAGTCCCGTGAATTGCAGCACACCAGGCCTCCCTGTCCATCACCAACTCCCGGAGTTCACTCAGACTCACGTCCATCGAGTCGGTGATGCCATCATCATCTTCTGCCATATCATCAGCCATATCATCTTCTGTCGTCCCTTTTTCCTCCTGCCCCCAATCCCTCCCAGCATCAGAGACTTTTTCAATGAGTCAACTCTTCACATGAGGGCCAAAGTACTGGAGTTTTAGCTTTAGCATCATTCCTTCCAAAGAACACCCAGGACTGATCTCCTTTAGAATGGACTGGTTGGATCTCCTTGCAGTCCAAGGGACTCTCAAGAGTCTTCTCCAACACCACAGTTCAAAAGCATCAATTCTTCGGCACTCAGCCTTCTTCACAGTCCAGCTCTCACATCCATACATGACCACT
>SJYA01000884.1:532378-576044 GCA_006410615.1 Neotragus moschatus
TGAAGTTATTAATATTTCTCCCGGCAATCTTGATTCCAGCTTGTGTTTCTTCCAGTCCAGCATTTCTCATGATATATTCTGCATATAAGGTAAATAAGCAGGGTGACAATATACAGCCTTGATGTACTCCTTTCCCAATTTAGAACCAGTCTGTTGTTCCATGTCCAGTTCTAACTGTTGCTTCCTGACCTGCATACAGGTTTCTCAAGAGGCAGGTCAGGTGGTCTGGTATTCCCATCTCTCTCAGAATTTTCCACAGTTTATTGTGATCCACGCAGTCAAAGGCTTTGGCATAGTCAAGAAAGCAGAAATAGATGTTTTGCTGGAACTCTCTTGCTTTTTGCATGATCCAGTGGATGTTGGCAATTTGATCTCTGGTTCCTCTGCCTTTTCTAAAACCAGCTTGAACATCTGAAATTTCATGGTTCACGTATTGCTGAAGCCTGGCTTGGAGAATTTTGAGCATTACTTTACTGCGTGTGAGATGAGTGCAACTGTGCAGTAGTTTGAGCACTCTTTGGCATTGCCTTTCTTTGGGATTGGAATGAAAACTGACCTTTCCCAGTCCTGTGGCCACTGCTGAGTTTTCCTAATGTGCTGGCATATTGAGTGCAGCACTTTCACAGCATCATCTTTCAGGATTTGAAATGGCTCAACTGGAATTCATAATAATTAAATACAGCTACATTCAGGAACTCTATTAGAATTAGACTTTAATGAGCCTAAAGGTAATAATAAATGTTCCTCTGAGAAAGCAAACGAGTTCAAGATATTTAGGCTTGTGTCCTCACACATGGGTCATAAGTCCTGATACTCGGGGTCTGTATTAAATGTGGAGCTTCCAGTATTTAAGTAATGACAGTGAACTATGACTAGCCACACACACACAAAAAATGCAATAACTAGAATGGGCTTGGGCGGGGGGGAAATCCATGCATTATTTCTCAGTAGGCTGGGCTTTTAAGGCCAGCAATCAAGTGATTTGAGGCTGGCACACTACTGTCTGGTTATAGGCAGCAATTCATATCTGATACATATGACTGGGTAGTAGACGATGTCTGATGCTTCACATGCTAGTAAGTCTGGGTATTGAAATCGTATTTCCCTGTGTTCTCTTGCCATGTCAGCAATATTTTCCATCTTGATGTTTCTCTAAATCACATTTGTTTAGTTCCCATGGCACTGAAATGACCACATTCTTGAAACTTTGGTGCCCTCCACAAAATTAGACTGTAAACAGAAATTCTTAACAAAGTGGTGCATCCCACCCTGTGATGGAATTCGCAGTGCAGGTGGGAGCATACGCCATGGAAGGAAAAGGACAACCTCTCTCACTTCAAGGAAAACATCGGTCGTTGGATCACTACAACTACAAAGACTGTGTGCTAGGTTTTATGTGCCTCGGAGAGCGATTTGCAGAATAGTTTTCCAAATCCTGGTAGTATGTTGGCTATTCAACTTCCGTGCACAATATTGGGGCTTTTGCAACTGAGAGGCTGACAGAAACAAGCCTGGAGAGAAGCTGCCTCACTGCCTGCAGAGGGGCCTAGAGGAAAACCTCCCTTAGAACCGTGCAGATGCCAGCGGGAAAGATCGTCGCTCCTGAATCACTGAGCTTTCTTACCTGGACAGAGAAGACATGCTATACTCTCTGCATCTGTTTGGAGACCCCTCAGCCCTCCACCATGCCCACACAGAAATGCTCTGTCATACACACCAGGACCAGCACGATGGCCCTGCCAAGTGCCTAAGAAGATGGACAGGAACGCACAGGGGCAGGAGAAGAAATGCCCGCAGGCACAACTCATCCAGCACTGAGCAAGGTCTTGGCTCTTCTCTCTGAATTCCTCTGTTGGCTTCTGCGTTGCCGATACGTTAGGTGCACATCTGGGGAAGTAATTCTACCGCATCAAGAGCCATGTAGTTATTAATAATGAATTAACTCAGAAAGCTTGCGGCTTCATTCCATCTCTCATAATACCACTTAAAGGCAATGCCGAATTAAAAAGTTTTATACTCCTCACTGCAATTGTGCCACGAGACTTTCTTCTGCTGATTCTAGATCCCCATACTCTGCAAATAAAAAATGGGCAGCGACTTCCTGCAGACCTCTAACATCCTAGAGTTAGGGTATACCGTGACAGAGGGATTGTTTTTGGTTTGTCTGTAATTCTGCATTGATCTGTTGGTCCTTAATCCGCTGTAGAATGCTACATACCCATACAAAGCCCCTGGGTACTGCCCTTCACATTTAAAGCTTTGATTTACTGACAGATGTGTAAAACCTGATGTATCTAGGCAGCTCCTGTCAACGACATGTGTACTGAAACACAGATTACGCAGAAGTGCCGATTATCCCAGCTGAGATCAGCATTAACTGAAACTTAGAATAACAGTCCCCTTAAAACTTTCTTGAAAAACTTGTCACATGAACTCCAGTGGCTTTTGTTTCATGGTTTGTTTTGTGTGTATTTTGTATAGCCTATTGAGATGTCTGTCCTTTCCTCGTGCTAGGAACTTTTCACAAGCAGAGGTTCAGAAGTTAAGGAAAGGAGCCCCGTTATAGAGAAGCACAAAGGTCATACTGACGTTAGAGCGTGTCCTCTCCGAGGGGTCTGGAGGCTCTAGGTATGTCCTCAGCTATACTCAACAGCCAGCATCTATCTGCATCTATATTCAAGGAAGGATGGGACGGGTCAGTTAACCAGCTTTTTTAAATTGTATTTAGATCTAGGAAGCAACCTTCAAGGTCAATATTTGGGCTCCTGGACTAAATACTATGTGTGAAATTTGACTAAAACACCAACTATCTGAAGTTGCCACCAAGTTGTGTGTATGGCAGAGACTTTTCTTCCCCCAAATATATGCAAGGAACTTTGATATTGCAGTTCCTTTATTATAAATCCATGAGATGTATTGTTTTATTTACAGGATTTACTTTGAACTGTAGCACATCTCTATAATAAAACATGCACGCATAGATAAAGCCAGCCAGTCCAAAAGTACATGGAGGAAGTACGTAGATGATACTTCCAGTAAAACCATCTTATTTCTTCCGAACAGCCTGAGCCTCTTAGCTGTCCAAAGACCCTGACATAAAGTGATTCTTGTAAGGACATGAGTTTAAACTGTAAGACAATACTATGTCTCTCCATCCTGTTACAATAACAGCAATTAAATTCACAACTAACAGAAATCAGAAAATGCCAGGAGTTAATGTACTGGAAAAGACTGTTAACTCTTTTTGGTTTTATAAACAAATTTAACTTATATGCAGAGTAGATCATGAGAAATGCTGGGCTGGAAGAAGCACAAGCTGGAATCAAGACTGCCAGGAAAAATATCAATAACCTCAGATATGCAGATGACACCACCCTTATGGCAGAAAGTGAAGAGGAACTAAAAAGCCTCTTGATGAAAGTGAAAGAGGAGAGTGAAAAAGTTATGTTAANAGGCCTGGGGTGCTGCAATTCATGGGGTTGCAAAGAGTTGGACACGACTGAGCGACTGAACTGAACTGATGCTACATGTCTCTGTATAAACATGTACATCCTAATCAAATATGTGGATAGAACATATATAGGTCCCATAAACATGTAGGTAGAAAAGAGTAAAAAGCAACGCCTATTTGACCATCCTGTCAGACTAGAAACTAAACAGTTGGAGTTTCCTCAGGAAATTTTTCAGGAGGATAAAGTAAGAAGTACCACCAAGATAGCATGTTTTTACTTGCAGAAAGGATCAGCTACCTGTGCATCTTGGGGCAGACAGCCAATCTACTTTTTTCTCCAAAACTGAAGGTGTTTTTGAGGGAAGGAAACAGCTCTGCACATCCTGTAAAGGTATGTCCACTTCAGACAGTATCTGACTAGAACTGGTAACAAAAAGAATTCAGCAGTAACAAATTTGCATGTGGTTAACTGGAATTACTAAGTGGCTAAACCAATTAAGTTGAAGTACAAAAACAAGTTTTTCATGTGAGTTTTCCCTTGATCTTCACTCCTCCCTGATTTGTTTAACCATTCTATGAGCAATCTGCTAGTCACTAATGATGCAAAGATGAATTCAACACAGTCGCTACCTGCAAGGTGCTCCCGGGGTAGTGAAGGAAACAGCCAGATAAACAGGTAATTATGAAACAATGTGTTAAGTAACAATGATATGCACAGAGTATTATGAAAATAGAGAGGTGATTCATTCAGCGCCAAGACACCTCACCTTCTGAGGAGGGAGAGGGTTGCATATAGAGGGAGAAGCAGGAGTGAAGGCAGGTGACCCCAAAAAGTATACATACATGCATATATGCATATATGTGAGGAGTAACCATAAGCAATGGGTGTTACTAGAGTTTAAAGCTCAAATAGTAAGAAGGAAAAAAGATAAGGCAAAAGAATTAGAGCGTCATTGATAAAGGATCCCCCAAATTAACCAGTATTTGCTTTAGTCTGAAAGGAACCAGGAAACACTAAAGGGTTTTAATCAGGAGGTTAGCAAAGGCCAATATGTGTTTTGCCGACCTCACCACAGCTTGCAATTGTGTGGAGGACAGATCTGAAAGTAAGGTGCTAGGGACAGAGACGTGGACAGCAGTATCACTATAAATGCAGGAGAGTCTCAGAGGATGCGATCATAGAATGAGAAGGCAGTGAGACTCCACAGCATACCAACACTTAGAGGCTAGGTAAAGACCTCAGGTGGACTTTAATAACCATCTTCCTTGGCTACAGGAGCTTCTTCCCTTTTTAAAAGAGACGTTTTATTTTGTATTGGGGTATAGCTGATAACCCAGGATGGCAGGGCAGTCCATTCCAGTATTCTTGCCCAGGGAACCCCATGGATGGAGGAACCGGTGAGCTGCAGTCCAGAGGGTCGCAAAGAGTCGGACAAGACTGAAGCGACTAAGCAGAGCACAGACAGAGCTGATTAAATGGTTCCCAGTTGGTGCTAGTGGTAAAGAATTTGTCTGCCAACGCAGAAGACATAAGAGAGTCAGTATTCTTGCCTGAAGAATCCCCACGGGCAGAGGAGCCTGGCAGGCCACAGTCCACGGGGTTGCAAAGAGTCGGACACGACTGACGGAATGTAGCGCGCACGCATACTGATTAACAGTGTTGGAATAGTTTCAAGTGGACAGCAAAGGAACTCAGCCATACATATACATGCAATTCATTCTCCCCCAGACTCCCCTTTTATCCAGGCTGACACATAACATTAAGCAGAGTTCCATGTACAGAGTTCTATACTGTAGGTGGAGGAGATTATTCTTGATTTGGGCAGTGTGCAAAACCTGCCTCCTAGTTATCCCACGATTAGATTGGTGTTCCAAAAAAAAAAAAAAACGGTTTCATATGTGTATTGCAAACATACTCACTTGACTTCAGATTTATTTCATCCTGAGCAAAACTGTGCCAGTATGCAATTCTAATAAAGTTGGAGTATGAAACGCATATTTCTTATTAGATTGCACTAAAGCTACAAAGAGTTTTCTTGATGGTTAAATTACCTTAAGTGGAGAGAGAAAGAGCAGAGCAAACAACTGCCTTTCCTCTGTTCCATGCTGGGTTATTTTATTCTTAGAGCCTGTGCACTGGACAGGACAGAACAAGTACCTGGTCGTGTGCCCGCTCTACGTGCCAAGAACGGTTGTATCTACTCTGTGTGAAGCTGGATCACTTAGATAACAGTTGTTTTTCTTGATGTGGGTGATCTCACCCACTCCAATGACTTCAACCACCAGCTGCACACAGATGAATTCCAAATCTTTCCCTCTCTCCCGAGCTCTGGAGCCTTACCCATCATTGCCAACGAGACACTGTGGATTTCCTCCAACAACCTCCCACTTCGAATGCACAAAAGTAAGCCTGTTATCCTTCTTGTACACCTCTTCCTTCTTCTATAGTCACTATCTCCAAGAATGACCCTAAAATTTGCTCAGTTACCCAGGTCAGCTCAGATTCTTCGTTCTCCTGTACCCACCTAACCCTACAGAATCTCATTATTCTGATCAATGGGTTTCATCTCCTCTTTCCTACTTCTCATCCTCTGTCCTCTCCCAGCCTTGAGGTCCCTCACCCAATCAATCCTATCTCCAGGGCTTGATCATATTATTCCTTAAAGGCGTAAAATGGTTTTAACGGATTCCCGTTGCCTTTTGAAAATTCCAGCTACTTCGAGGTCACAAGTCCCTCCATGACGTGGCTCCTGCCTAACTCCACAACGATGTATGTCATCCGTAGCTCTCCACCCTCAAGTGCCCCACTCATGCACACCCCGAGGCCCTGGCTGCAGCAGACTCCTGCCCTCAGAGGACCTTACAGGCCACACTGGCTTACGCCTTAAGGCTGTTCCTTCTTAGAACATGTCCTGTTTGCCCCTGCTCCATCCAGACAGCAGCCTTCCTGTATTCAGGCTTCAGTTTATGTATTTCATCTTCCAGAAGACATTCTGATCACCCCTGTATATCCCCTTTTGTGTCTCCATTACTGTCTACACCATGGTCTACAAAAACACTTAGAACATCATATCATGCTAACTGCATCACATATTTGACTCTTTCTACAATAATGCAAGCTTTTTGAAGAGAACTTTTTAATATTCATCTTTGCATCCCAGGAGCCTAGTTTGATTCATGGCGCTCCCTTAACTGATGTTTATTGACAGCAAAGCAGTTTTAAAAAACTCATATTCAGATGAATACATTTTTCTCATTTCCTTTAATTACTTTGTTATTTTGTAGCCAACATATGGGGCTGGGGACTGACTTAGTATGGTGACTGCAGAGACCGAGGTCAAAGTCCAACACTAATCGCAGATGGCTGATAGAGCACAGACCTAAAGGACAGGGAGGCCCCATCCAGACTCTGAAGAATAAATGCCATGCTCTACTAGCACTTTCTGTCATGTTTGTCCCTTATATTTGCTCTTCCTCCTTCAGTGTAAGTATTCACTAACCAAGTCTTTTTTAATAAGTATTCAGTAAGTATTTTTAAAGATCTCATTGTGTTCACGTGAATAGAGCAGTATCCACATTTTCAAACAACATATCCACACTGGGAACATCTTGCTAAAAACTGGCAAAGCAAAGAGCATTTCAGTTTGATACTGCTATAGAAATCTTAAAATGTACATTTAATTTTTGGAGAAGGCAATGGCACCCCACTCCAGCACTCTTGCCTGGAAAATCCCATGGACGGAGGAGCCTGGTGGGCCGCAGTCCATGGGGTCACTAAGAGTCAGACACGACTAAGCGACTTCACTTTCACTTTTCACTTTCATGCATTGGAGAAGGAAATGGCAACCCACTCCAGTGTTCTTGCCTGGAGGATCCCAGGGACAGGGGAGCCTGGTGGGCTGCCATCTATGGGGTCGCGCAGAATGGGACACGACTGAAGCGACTTAGCAACAGCAGCAGCAAATTTTAAGCTAGGCAGTATGGTTGGTACAATTATATTTTTTATATGCAATTCGATGAACTTAAGAATCTAAAGTAGTCATTGAGACACCTGAACAAGAATTAAATCATTTCTAATTTACCCAGTAATCACCTACCATAACAATACATGTCATATCTTTTGGCAAATACAAAACTAGATATAGTGAGTTTAAAAGGCAACTGAAAATCTTATCCCAATGTTTGAATTAAGTCTTTTTTAAAAAACAAGGAACAGCTTATTTTATCAACAAAGTAGATTTAGGAAAATGCAATCCATAAAATTTCCTTTTAAAAATTACTCTTTTGTTCCACAGAGTTTAATTAGAT
This sequence comes from Neotragus moschatus, assembly GCA_006410615.1. Taxonomy (NCBI): domain Eukaryota; kingdom Metazoa; phylum Chordata; class Mammalia; order Artiodactyla; family Bovidae; genus Neotragus; species Neotragus moschatus. The sequence continues at coordinate 540,138 of SJYA01000884.1, forward strand.
TGTTTCATTATAATTTTATCTGAACTGTATATGCTGTGCACAGCCTTGTAAATGAGTCAGAGCATAACTATTCCCACTTTGTAGCCAGTTCTCCAGAGAAGCGAAGGAGAAAAGCAACAACTGCCTTTTAAGGAAATCAAACCTGTTTCTAGAGATAAACCTCTGTCCATTTCTATTCGAACATATTCTCAGCAACCAAAAAATAGAACACTATAAAATACAGATCTAATTAGTGAGCCACCTGGCCAAATATATCTGTAGGTTTATTTAATGTTTCTCCTATGTTATTATTTATTACAGATAATCACATTACATAAACATGTGCCCCTGGCCACATGTGAAACGGTAAAAAAAGAAAGGACATTTCTTTATGCAAACATTGAAACATCTGGTTGCAGTTCAGGATTACATTTTGGCTACTTTATTAAAGAAATTTGTTTTCAAAAGTAAAAAAGAAAACTTGACGTTTCTAGGAAACTTGTAAAACATGGAATTTGTACTGCAAAGAATCTGAATAGAAAGCTAAATGGGAAAGACCGTAAAACATAGGGCCACACAGTAAACACTGTTCAGTTAACTCCCCTCTGCCTAGCTCTATAATTTGATGGGAAAATGATCACCTTAATTTGGAACTTCTCTCTAACTCTGCTCATTCACTGAATTTGAAAAGAGAATATCAAAATTTAGTATATGGAGGCTTGAAATTTAGCTAATTTTCCAAATATTTTGCAATTGTTTTAATCTCCTTATATTATATCAAAATATGCCTGCCACCAGTCTTTTTCTCACTATCTTAGAATTAACTAGAAAAATTACTCCTGGCATAATCAAATTTTTCTTTTAAATAAAGTACAAGCGATTGATTGATATTTATCCAGTACCACAAATTCATTTTTACAGACTGAAATATTTTTAGTGTTGCTCCCTGGAAGTCATACATAAAAAGGAACACACATATACATATATGTACATATGGCTACATAGTATAAAGCTAGGTTTCATTTTTTTACTAAATTCTTCCCTACTTCACTTATCCAAACAACAAAGCCACAGCTAAAGAATTCAAAAATTAAAAAACTTGATTCCTAGCTATTGTCACAACACCCTGATGCCATTATTAAGTCAGAAAATTGCAATGGCTGAATTCTAGAAATGTCAGATGGTGGCAGCAGATGGGGGGGAAGGGGATTGTTTTTAACCAAGTTACTTTTAAGCTCCAAGATGATTAAAACAAATTTTTTGAAAGTAGCAGAAATTTCCTGGAATTGAAAGAACACCACTATTTAAGAAAAATAAAAGGTTTATTGTAAAAAATAAATCTAGTAAAACATCTTGGAAAAAACATTTTAAATAATTACATTAAAATAATTACAAAAACTCAGATCTTACAGAAAATATAGGTGTATAGTTCTTAGACTTTAGTATAATAAAAGATTTTTCTAACAAGACCCAAAAATTAATTATAAAAGAAGATAATTGATACATTTGGCTCTACTGAAATTGTTGTTCATCCAAAGAAACCTTAAATAACACAAAAAGGTTATAAACCTTGTGAGTTCATTTAGTACACATCCAACTGACAAGGTTTATTATATGAAAAATGGGTAAAGTTCTTATACTAATCAGTCATGAAGGACACAAATAACATAAAAGAAAAATATTCTAAAGATATGAATAAGCAATTCACAGAAGAAAAAAACACATATTGCCAAAAAAACAAAAGAAGAGATATTTGAATTACCTGCTGGTCAGAGAAATACAAATCAAGACCACAAGAGATAGTATTTTACTGCCAAAGGAATGGCAAAAATTAAAAAATCAAGTGTTGAAGATGTGGAGGCACAGGGTTCCTTAGGCATTGCTGGTGGAATTGTAAATCATGTATCTATTTGAAAAATAGTTTTTCCTCCTAAGCTGATCATTTACAAACCTGTGACCCAACAACTGTACTCCTGACTTTCTAGCTAAAAGAAACTCTCACCCACTTGCAGCAGATGTTCTAGCAGTACTGCTCAGAGCAGCACCCGGAGAAGCCCACGAGTTCTTTCACAAGAAAATGATGGGTAAACTGTGAGATGTCCACACCATGGAACGTTATACATCCAGCATAACAAACGAACAGGCTGCAGCCACATGGATACAGGCCAGTGACAACATACTGAGGAAAACAGAATCGCCAAAGACGAAATGCAGCATGACGCCCTTCTTATAAAGTTAAAAGTAACTAAACTTAAAACGTCTCTTTCTTTTGAATGCATACATATTCACTTCTATCTCAGTCCCAAAGAAAGGCAATGCCAAAGAATGCTCAAACTACCGCACAATTGCACTCATCTCACACGCTAGTAAAGTAACGCTCAAATTTCTCCAAGTCAGGCTTCCACAGTACGTGAACCGTGAAGTTCCAGATGCTCAAGCTGGTTTTAGAAAAGGCAGCAGAGGAACCAGAGATCAAATTGCCAACATCCACTGGATCATGGAAAAACCAAGAGAGTCCCAGAAAAACATCTATTTCTGCTTTATTGACTATGCTAAAGCCTTTGACTGTGTCGATCACCACAAACTGTGGAAAATTCTTCAAGAGATAAGAATACCAGACCACCTGACCTGCCTCTTGAGAAACCTATATGCAGGTCAAGAAGCAACAGTTAGAAACGGACATGGAACAACAGACTGGTTCCAAATCAGGAAAGGAGTATGTCAAGGCTGGATATTGTCACCCTGCTTATTTAACTCATATTCAGAGTACATCATGAGAAACGCAGGGCTGGATAAAGCATAAGTTGGAATCAAGATTGCTGGGAGAAATATCAATAACCTCAGATATGCAGATGACACCACCCTTACGCAGAAAGTGAAGAGGAACTAAAAAGCCTCTTGATGAAAGTGAAACTGGAGAGTGAAAAAGTTGGCTTAAAGCTCAACATTCAGAAAACTAAGATGATGGCATCTGGTCCCATCACTTCATGGCAAATAGATGGGGAAACAATGAACACTGTCAGATTTTATTTTCTTGGGCTCCAAAATCACTGCAGATGGTGACTGCAGCCATGAAATTAAAGGACACTTACTCCTTGGAAGAAAAGTTATGACCAACCTAGACAGCACATTAAGGAGCAGAGACATTACTTTGCCAACAAAGGTCCGTCTAGTCAAAGCTATGGTTTTTCCACTAGTCATGTATGGATGTGAGAGCTGGACTATAAAGAAAGCTGAACACTGAAGAATTGATGCTTTTGAACTGGTGGGGAAGACTCTTGAGAGTCCCTTGGACTGTAAGGAGATCAAACCAGTTCATCCTAAAGGAAATCAGTCCTGAATATTCATTGGAAGGACTGATGCTGTAGCTGAAGCTCCCAATACTTTGGCCACCTGATGCGAAGAACTGACTCATTTGAAAANCAAATCAGGAAAGGAGTATGTCAAGGCTGGATATTGTCACCCTGCTTATTTAACTCATATTCAGAGTACATCATGAGAAACGCAGGGCTGGATAAAGCATAAGTTGGAATCAAGATTGCTGGGAGAAATATCAATAACCTCAGATATGCAGATGACACCACCCTTACGCAGAAAGTGAAGAGGAACTAAAAAGCCTCTTGATGAAAGTGAAACTGGAGAGTGAAAAAGTTGGCTTAAAGCTCAACATTCAGAAAACTAAGATGATGGCATCTGGTCCCATCACTTCATGGCAAATAGATGGGGAAACAATGAACACTGTCAGATTTTATTTTCTTGGGCTCCAAAATCACTGCAGATGGTGACTGCAGCCATGAAATTAAAGGACACTTACTCCTTGGAAGAAAAGTTATGACCAACCTAGACAGCACATTAAGGAGCAGAGACATTACTTTGCCAACAAAGGTCCGTCTAGTCAAAGCTATGGTTTTTCCACTAGTCATGTATGGATGTGAGAGCTGGACTATAAAGAAAGCTGAACACTGAAGAATTGATGCTTTTGAACTGGTGGGGAAGACTCTTGAGAGTCCCTTGGACTGTAAGGAGATCAAACCAGTTCATCCTAAAGGAAATCAGTCCTGAATATTCATTGGAAGGACTGATGCTGTAGCTGAAGCTCCCAATACTTTGGCCACCTGATGCGAAGAACTGACTCATTTGAAAAGACTCTGATGCTGGGAAAGATTGAAGGCAGGAGAAGGAGATGACAGAGGATGAGATGGCTGGATGGCATCACCAACTCAATGGACATGAGTTTGACTAAGTTCTGGGAGTTGTTGATGGATAGGGAGGCCTGGTGTGCTGCGGTCCATGGGGTCGCAAAGAGTTGGACACGACTGAGTGACTGAACTGAACTGAAATATTCAATTAAACTATATAAAAAGAAAGGCAAGTAATAATAAATACAGAATTCAGGATGACGCTTACCTTAAGTCCGTAGACGCAGAATAATATAGTGGGAGGTAAGGGCAGGTTATTTTCTTAGTTTTTGGTTAGGCAGTTGAGATCACATGTACTTATGATATTGTTAAAAATAGCTTAAGAAATGTGCTATGCACTAAGGATTATAATTACTCCAATTCTGTGTTCATGTTGTCCAAATCATTCAAATAAATAATAATTCCCAGTCCCCAGCTTAGACACTTTTAGAAGGCACTGTTTTTTAGAGCAAATAATAGTCTTGTTTGTTTTTCTGTTCTTTTGTCGAAAATTTTTTACATCTAATATTTTCTATTAGTTAAGAATACTTCCAAATATCAGAATAATATACTTAGCACTAAGTTCAATGGATTTAATCCTTCCTAAACAAGTCTAACTTTGCTATAAGAGTAATTACCTTGTCTTTCTTTCTCCTGCTAAGATTTTAAAAAACGCTTTCCTAAACCTCTTTTCTCTCAAAAGATGCCATCTTCACTCTTTCTGTTTTCTCACCCAAATCCTCTTATGTGTCAATGTATGGTCTTATCATCCTTTTCCTTAAACCCTGAAATATTTGTCACTGATAAGCAATTCCTTAGAATATTCTCCTTTCTTAACATACCAGAAATGCTTATGTTCTCTCTGTCGCTCTTGTGACCTCTTTTAACTTCTTTTTCTCTGTCCAAACTTTGTATACTGATCTCCCAGATTCTGTCCTGTATCCTCTTTGCTTCTTGCTTCATGTGTTTCAGCCATTTCCCCAGATAATCTCTAGTACTGGTAACTTTCCCGAGCCCGGACTCACAGTCTTAACTCTTCATTACACAGCAACTTCTGGATGTCCAAATTCAGTTTATTTAGAATGAAATGTATTTTCTTTTCTCCATAATTGCTTCTTTCAATAAATGCTACATCCGTCCCTTTGTCTTCCAAGATAAAACCTCCAACTACAGTCCACTCTTCCCCATTCTTGCCATCCACAGCTATATATTTCTAATTTATCTGTGTTTCTTCTTTTTCAGCCCCAGTGCCCTCAGCCTAATCTAGAGTCTCATTATTTATTTGTCATTGGTGGGGGTGGTTTAGTCACTAAATCTGTCCGACTCTTGTGACCCCACGGATTGTAGCCTGCCACGCTCCTCTGTCCATGGGATTTCCTTGGCAAGAACACTGGGGTGGGTTATCATTTCCTTCTCCAGGGATTTTCCCAAACCAGGGATCAAACCTAGGTCTCCTGCATTGCACACGGATTCTTCACTGACTAAGCCACTGGAATATTCTAACCACCTCCTTCCTATTATTCTCCACCCTCCAAGCTCCACCTTTCAACCCATCTCCACATTACTGTCAGGCATCTTTCTAAGCATGCTTTAGATCATGCCAGTCCCCTGTTTAAAAATCTTCAATGAGAATTGGAAAGAAAGAGTTTATAACAAACAAGATGACGCATTTGCAAGGAAGAAGACAGTGATTTTTAATCCCTGGTTCTTCTCAGTTTCTCAGTTAATAAATTCAAGAGAGTCTCAAATTTGGTATCTTTTCACTCTTTCCATGATGGTGAGATGTGAAGACCTTCATTATAGCCTTTCTTACAAAGACTTGAGTCTGGACACAAATGCTTCATGCAAACCACAGGAAATGAATGTAAAATTTCAAATGTTATTATAGTGACCAGTGAACTTTTATGCATACATAAAGGAAAGAACAGTAAAAGAAAGAAGGCCAAAATATCAGACTGATAGTATCTGATTGAATTCTGTCTAACACATAGATTCACTGAGACTTACCCAGTACTCATGAAAGAGATCATTATAGCACTGAAACAGGACAATTTCTCAGAAGATTCTAGACTCTGCGGCTGCTTGCTGTTCATTCAGCATGCCACGCTCTTGCACACTTTAGTGTACATGTGGACGCTGTTCCCTAGGCCTGGAATGACTTTACCCACTTCAGCGTCCAGTTTGAATAGTGATTCCTCTGTATAGTTCCTTGATGCTACTATGCAGAAGTAATTTATTCATGGTTTCTATTTTATAATACATTATATATTTTTCTCTTTAAAACCTTGTCACTTTCTTTTTTTAATTTTTATTTTTTAGTTTGTTTTGCTTTACAATACTCTATTCAAACACCATACATTGACATGAATCAGCCACGAGTGTATATGAGCTCCCAATCCTGACCCCTCCTCCCCCCTCCCACCCCACACCATCTCCCTGGATCATCCCCATGCATCAGTCCCAAGCATCCTGCATCCTAGTTATAAATCTGCCTCTTCCATGGAGGTTTGCCTTTCTTAAGAGCAAAGACAATGTCTCATTTATCCCAGAATTTAGCATATTTGTGGTATAACAAGACATATATTTTGTCTTTGTCGCTAATATCTGGCACAAAACACCTTAAACCCCTGGAATTTCCTGAGTGGGAGCGTCTTTCATTATTCATAAGGAATCTTTTTGAGCACTCCTGAGTTTATATAATGAGGTGACTGAGAGCAGGACTCCTGGATACCCTCAGGATGAGGCTGGTCACTAGAAAGACCAAGCGATTAGGAAATTTCAGCCCCACCCACTGACCTCTGGGAAGGGAATGAGGTAGGAGGTGTTGCGTATTAGGCTCTATAAAATCTTGAATAACGAGATTCGANAGAATAGTAATATTTGCTTGTTAAGTACAAAATAAGAAGGCATACTGTGATCTGAAGCCACCCTTTGCTACCTTGTCTCCAGGACCCTGGGGTCTGAGTAAGAGCTGTGGTTTGATAGTAATGTGAGTACTTCTAAAGGAAGACTGCCCTTGTTTCATGCTGTGCTAACCTGCCACCACAGACCCCTTCTGCCTGCCCTTTACCCTCTTTAATCCTGTGGCAGAATCCTCTCCTGGCTCCCACTTGCCTTTGATACAGATTCTGAACTTCAATTCGTTTTCCTTTATCGTTCAAAACATTTATCCTTAAAGCTTCTGACAAAACTCATGAACTTCCTCAAACAATATGTCCTTGTTTTTGACTGAAAGTGATTTTATCCCTTACTAAATGAAAAAGAATTGCTATTAATCAGGTAAAAAATAATAGTCTTTATTGCATACCTTTTATGGACTGGGAGAATTAAATACAGAGAAACATTCCATTGCAGAAAAGATCAAGGTCAAAGTCACAGAGACCTGGGAGAAGAATAAACATGTCATGTTCAGGAGAAAATGAGAACCGCCTCCCAGGAAGAAGCAAACTGCTCAGACCAGAGACAATGACGGGAGGCCAAGGGCCTAAAACCTTGAAAAGGAGTTTCTCGGAGTGAAGGACTGGACCATGGAAACACACTCCTGGAAAGTAATTCTCCATCCTAGTTCATACTAGTTCAGCTCTGAATTGAAAAATCCAGCATACTGTTACCTTTCCATGAAAATCAGTTAAGGAAGAGAGACTTGTATACAGCTTTCTCTTTTCTGCTCTCTGTCTCTTTCTCTTTCACACACACACACACACACACACACACACACACACACACACACAATATTATTCCTTTTTCTTGCGCAGATAGGCAATATCAGATTTGGTGTCTTAATTTGCTTAGGAAGCTACAGGGGGAAAGAGAGGCATAAAAAGAACTAGATAAAGAATGAGAAGAGAATGGGGGCCATGAAGACAGAGAAGGAGGCATTTGCCTTCTCAGATAAGAAAAAGAAGCTGAGGGTAAACGTAGCTGACGGTAATGAAGAACAGAATGGAGTAACTATCATAATGGGTCCTTAAGTGAATTCATGTCTACCCTCAGCCCAGCGCCTGCAGCTGAAGGAAGCCCTTGGTAACTCACTCAACGTGAAGCCGCATGGCCATTTTGGCTCAGAGGAAGCAGACAACGATGGGCCTCCTCTCTCAGAGTGCGGCTCTGCCTCAGGATGAAACTGTTCTGATCAACATCTCCCCATCTGGCAGGCAGGCGGCCAAAAGATTGGAGCCCTGAAAATGGATCACTGCGTTTTGACTCTCTGCAGCAGCCAACACATGTAATATGATATTTACACAATTCAACCTAATATCAGTCATGCTGAGCGCCATCCAATGGAAAATGTTATGCTTTTCATGAAAGAAATAAAAATAAAGGTGACTGTTACGGTAGTATCTGACTCCCAAAGCCTAAGCTTTTCACAAACTATTTTTCATTTTAGCTTCATCTTGACTGATGAAAATAACTCTCCACTGTTTGAAAAGCTAAAAACACCAAGAATTTAACTATTATCACTTACTTAGAAAAAGCAGCCTTATATAGTAATAACATCTAATTTAGCAGACAAGGGTTGTGGAGGTGGAGGCTGGGGAGGGATTGAAAGGCTCATTAGCCTTCCCCTAAAGGCCCTGGCACAGAGATTTCCTGACTATTCAGAGATCAACGTCCTATATTTACTTACCAGGGAACAATTTATTTTTCTTTTATATTTTCAAAGCACTTGAAATGATTCCTTCTCTTCATGATGGTTTCCATATGCTGCTCAGTGAAAGGGCAGTAGCTTACTCAGTGAGCATAAGGCCACATTCTGAAACCATTACAAGCCATCTCACAGGGAGAGACCCCGAGGACCGCAGAAGCCCCTTCTTAGGACACTGGGATCCGGATCTCAGAAAGCATTGCATGGAAGACAGCAGATAACCCTTCAATTTTATAAAGGTTGGTTAAATAAAATTGGGATAACCACAGATGTGGTGTAGTAATTTTTTAAAACACTTGAATGTTTCCTGTGTGTTAAGTAATTTGCATATGCGATTTCTAACCCTGAAAACAATCCTCAGAGCTAATACTATCCCCATTTGATAAATTAGAAAACTGAGGCACAGAGACTAAAATGACTGAAAAAGTCAGAGTTGACTTACTCTAAACAGAGCTCAACAAGGACTATAAGTGACAATTCTTCATGGCTTGAGGTATTTTCCTTTTCAAAATCTGTACTCAGGAAAAATTAACACAACATTGTAAATCAAGTATAGTCCATAAAAAAAAGTATACTATTTTTAAGTGGGACAATCATTTTATCTGGCCTTATAAAACATATAACTTAAGGATTTACTGCCTCAAGCTGAGTAAACTACATAAGAAATCTTGATTCATAATTGATAGCTGCATACATTTTGTGAAATGTTGCATTTTATTAAAACTGAAAAATTTCCCTGGGTAAAATAATCATCAAAAATAGTTTATTTAGCTTTTGTGCTCTTAACTTTCATTAGGTATCTGGAGAAAAGGGACTGGACTGCTTTTCTTAATTTCTGGAAAAAAAAAATTTGTGTAGAAGACAGTTTGTTGTTGTTGTTTAGTCGCTAAGTCGCAGACTCTTTGTGACCCCACAGACTATAGCCTGCCAGGCTCCTCTGTCCAAGAGATTTCCTAGGCAAGAATACTGAAATGGGTTGCCATTTCCTTCTCCAGGAATGGAATCCAGGTCTCCTGCATCCCAGGTTATTTCTTTACCACTAGGGAAGCCCAGAAGACAGTTACTTCCTCCTCTAATTAGAATTATAATAACAATGATAGACTCCTTTACTGCATGATTACAATGTATCAAATATGGTCTTAACATAGAAAGTTTCAAAATTATCACAAGACATATTGTTAACTGATTGCTTGGCTCTCCAGATGCCTCACCTGTAAAACTGATGATATATTTTTTTTTTTTTTCTGTAAAAACAGCAATTCCATTACATAGTAGGCCATTTTATAGATGAGGAAACTGGCTCAGAAAAATCTGTTTAAAGTTATACAGTAAGTGGTAGCCAACATTAAAAGGTTTTCATCTTTTCAGTGGGTCAGTTTCCAAATAACATCTAAATAAAATCATCTCTTTTTTGAGGGAGAAATGAAATTAAGATAAATTAGAAAATATAGTAAAACTGTCTGCTCTAGATCTGACATNCAGAAAAATCTGTTTAAAGTTATACAGTAAGTGGTAGCCAACATTAAAAGGTTTTCATCTTTTCAGTGGGTCAGTTTCCAAATAACATCTAAATAAAATCATCTCTTTTTTGAGGGAGAAATGAAATTAAGATAAATTAGAAAATATAGTAAAACTGTCTGCTCTAGATCTGACATTGATGTCAAAATAAATAGGATCTATACATCAAATGCTCTTTAACACTTCTTAAATTCTTCTTATCTCACTGGGAGAATCAATTTCAGAGGAAGGAAAAGATTAAAATGTTTAACCAGAAATATACCATGTTCATGGACTGGAAGAATCAATATAGTGAAAATGAGTACACTACCCTAAGCAATCTATAGATTCAATGCAATCCCTATCAAGCTACCAGTGGTATTTCTCACAGAGCTNAAAATAAATAAAATAAAATGTTTAACCAAACATCTACATAAGAGGTGGTAGTAATTATTCATTTAAATAAAGTTTTCTAAAGAATGGCCAGTAGTCTTCTACATTATAAAAAGCTGAAATGGATGAAAAGGAAATAGGAAGATGATAGCTTAGAGTTGTTCTCTGGGACCAGTGTGTTAATCATTTAAAGATGGGAAAATAACCACATGGTCGGCATTCCCAGGAGAGACAGGTTTTTGCTTTTATCAGTGTGAGACTGGACTTCTTACAGCCATTTCTCATGGAAATGGTGTCAGCTGCAACAGGCATCTTCACAGTTCCTTGAGTATACCAAGCATCCTTCAGTCCTAGAGCCTTGCCCTCGCAGTGCCCTGTGCTTGGAAGGCTCCCGCCACCTATCTGCCAAGCCAACTAGAACTCCCATGTACATTTATTTTCAACTACAAAATGAAAAGGAGCTCTAATGTTTGGAAAGTGAAAATGTTACTCGCTCAGTAGTGTCCGACTCTTTGCAATGCCATGAACTACCACTAGCCAGGCTCCTCTGTCCATGGAATTCTCCAGGCAAGAATACTTGAGTGGGTTGCCATTCCCTTCTCCAGGGGATCTTCTCCACCCAGGGTTCAAACCTGAGCCTCCTGCACTGCAGGCAGATTCTTTTACTGTCATGGATTGACATCAGTACCCTGTGTCCAGTCTGGTCCAGACAGTTAGGAATTTCATAGGTACGTGAGGTAACCCCACTGAACAGGTTCACCTCCTAGCATGGCAGAGGGGAAAGAGGCTTCCTCATATGTTCCTTCTTATGTTTTATGGTGCTTGATTAAATGAATTTCCATGTTTTTATCTATCAATAGTTTTAACTCTCACAAAATGACACAAGCTTTAAAATATTCCTGAAAGGCAACCATTGATTAAAAGTAACACTTACATTTCAGGCACAAGAGAAAAAGAGTTGACCCTCCTCTGTATTCCTTCAGAAACTCTTCATCAGCCATGGAGCGAGATTAAACACAATTACTATTTAATCATATGTGACAGGTAGGTAAAATATTCAGAATTACTAAGAACACTATTTAGAGTATGGATTTATATCCACTGTTGTTAGAGAGGAACTTTGTTTTATTGTGTTCTACGATATTAGTTAGTGTGAAGTAGTCAAGACTCCTCACTCCAGTGTTCTTGCCTGGAGAATCCTAGGGACAGGGGAGCCTGGTGGGCTGCTGTCTATGGGGTCGCAGAGAGTCGGACACGACTGAAGTGACTTAGCAGCAGCAGTCAAGAATAAGAAGATATATAATCAGTTCATTTCAGTTCAGTCACTCAGTCATGTCCGACTCTTTGCGACCCCATGAATCACAGCACGCCAGGCCTCCCTAATAACTAAGCATCAAAAACTTCCAAATTTGTTTTTTCAACAATGGCTGAAGTCAGGCAGTACTCAATTTAAACCATGACAGAATTAAACCAAACCATAATGTTTAGAAAGCTCCTCATGGATGCATTTAAAAATTGTTAAAAATAATACAATATGGGCAACAAACCAAAATATATTTTTTTATCAGCAAATATTGTTGAAGATGTAAAGAAAAAAGAACTAGGAAATTGGTAGAAATAATATTAGAACAAACTATATGGTGGAGAAGTTTTGCTGTAAAGTTAGATAACATGTTTCTGGCATGTCCTGGACTATTTTCTTGATTCTGTTTCAATACTGAAATAGATGAACTACTCCTTTGGAAAGCCAATAAGGAAGAATACTGGAGATAAGTTCTCAAAATAAATGGATTCTTTAATTTTTAAAAAATTCAGTGTTTCATGGGAAAAAAAATGTAAATAAGGCCACTGATGAAGTACCAGTCTTAACAGGGATTAACAAAGACAAAATTCTTGGAGAGGTTCATGAAATGCCTCATATAGAATTCATTCAGTGCATTATTTTTAGGCAAGTTAAATTGAAGAGAAAAGCAAAATGAAAAGAAGGGCAAAAGAGGTGCAGGATGTCATCAATATGGCTGATTTTATAAGAACTCACACTTAATACGTACTGGTGTTTATAAAACACGTTGCAGTGATATAGAGTGTCCCGGCGGCCGTTCAGAGCCTGAGCTTTGGTGTCTCACTGGCCTCCATCCTGGATGCCTGAACCCGCTCTACCACCTTAAGTCACCTAACTTCTCTAAGGTTCAGTTTTCTCATCTGTTTTTGTATTAAAAAAATAAATAAATAAATAAAGGATAGTTAAGGCTATTGTGAATGATATAACATATAAAGCACTTAAACCTACAGAAGACATTTTTTTTTAACATTATGGTTATTTTGATGACTATGATGGGAAGACTTTGAAGTATTTTAAGCAGTGGTATAGCAGGTGATTTAGAAAAGTCTCTCCGGCAGCTCACTATAGCATGAACCTGAGGAATGTGAAACCCTAAGCAGAGAGACAGTTAAAATGCCCAGCTAGTCATCTAGGAAATATCGGGAGACGGCCTGAGCTGAAGGAGCAGGAGTAATCACATATGGAGCAGGAAGTGAGTGAGCCGTGGAGGAGGTAAAGTCAGAACTCAGTTCCCACCGCAATGTGTCCTAAACTGTATGGTAAAATTCTCAAGCATGGTCTCACTGCTAGAAATTTTTTGCTTCAAAATAAAGTAGCGTGGAAACTCCCTGATGGTCCAGTGGTTAGGACTTGGTGCTTTCATTGCCATGGTCCCAGGTTCAATCCCTGGTCGGGAAACTAAGATTCCACAAGCTGCTTGGTGCAGCCAAAAACAAAAATAAAGGGGCAAGTCATATTTGTTAAGAAGACACGGGAAATCTGATCAGAAAAAAAAAAATTTTAATCTGTTCTTCAGAAGACAAAATTATGAAAGTTTCTAGTCTATTTCTATTTCATTTCCTAAATTATTTGTTCCAGAAATAAAAGCTACAAATAAAATGATTTGACACTAATTTAAATTATAATATACTTAATGTCAGAACCGAAGAGGTAAGTTTGGTTTACGGAACCACAACAATCTTTCCACCGTGGTCTGCTTAGGTCCTTCATTTCGTCTTAATGGCACCCCACGCCAGTACTCTTGCCTGGAAAATCCCATGGACGGAGGAGCCTGGTGGGCTGCAGTCCATGGGGTCGCGAAGAGTCAGACACGACTGAGCGACTTCCCTTTCACTTTTCACTTTCATGCACTGGAGAAGGAAATGGCAACCCACTCCAGTGTTCTTGCCTGGAGAATCCCAGGGATGAGGGACCCTGGTGAGCTGCCGTCTATGGGAGAGCAGAGTCGGACACGGCTGAAGTGACTCAGCAGCAGCAGCAGCAGCAGCAGCAAGCTACACTTAACCCAAAAGTATCGTGTGTAGAAGCTTAGGAAGACATACCCTGGAGCCAAACTGGGTAAACCCAGGTCTTGCTCTACTACTTATGAGACTTGAGGATGTCACTTAACCACTTTCTGCCTCTGAAATGGGATCTTAAATGGGGTAACTTCACTGAGTTCTCTCGTTATATTTAAAACGTGATTAAAGAAGTGCCCAGCAACCCATAAGTATCAATATGAGTTTCTTGAAATTATCTCCAGAAGGTACTGTTAAAGGCAATAAGATGTTTGGAGGAAAATGATACTCTGACCATTATTATAGATTTCTTCTGGAAAAAATAATGCATCCTAAATAAGATAAAATTCAAGCCACATAAGCTTTAATAAAGGAAGCATACCTGGTAGCTCTGCCGGTAAAGAATCCACCTACAATGTAGGAGACCCCGAATTGATTCCTGGGTCAGGAAGATCCCCTAGAGAAGGGATAGGCTACCCACTCCAGTATTCTTGGGCTTCCCTGGTGACTCAGACAGTAAAGAACCTGCCTGCAATGTGGGAGACCCGGGTTCAATCCCTGGGTCAGGAAGATGCCCTGGAGAAGGCAATGGCACCCACTCTAGTATTCTTGCCTAGAAAATTCCAGGGATAGAGGAGGCTGGCAGGTTGCAGGTCATGGGGTCAAAAAGAGTCAGACACAACTGAGCGACTCACACTTTATAGACTAAGTGGGATCAGACAGAAGTAAGCGCACAGTTCAGTTCAGGAAAATTCATTCACAATATCGTTTTATCACTGTAGTACCTACACTACTTCCAAAGTGGAAAAGCTAGTCTTGGGTGAATAAGATTATGAAAACCAAAACCCAATGGATAGGAAAACTATTTGTTACATAATCAAATAACACATCTTGCATTTATAATGTTTTGAGTAGTCAATCCACCACATTTTTTAGTACTTTATCTGAAACACACTCTATTTATATAGCAGTTAAGGATAACTACAGCCAGACCATCGTAACACCAAACTGCATCCAGTATGGCTGATGATCAGCCACATGCCAGTGGAATTCACAAAGACTCTGAAGACACAGTTTGTTGACAATGTGGCCATCTCTGCTTTTTAATAATAAGAAAAGAATGGTAAACAATTCAGAAAAATAAAGTGCCTAAGGTAATTCAATACTATAAATATGTTCTCACTGAGATGGGTCAAACAATGAAATATCCCCCCCCAAGATCTAACATTATTTCTGTTTCTCAGATGAGCTTTTAACTTCATGAAGTTGTTTATTCTTTCAGATTGTTTAATGAAGATGACGCATGCATTCTCCACTTCCTTTTATAAAAACCTCACAGCATTTGGTTTCTTCATGAATCTGTTAGAAGAGACACAATAAACATTGGAGGCCATATATTTTTCAGGTTTATTTATAAGTAAGCCAGTTCCCTTGCCAGTCTTGTCTCTCATTGCACGTTAGCTCAGAGATGCATTTCCTGTAATCCTTGTCCTCAGGTCCAATAAAAGAAGAAATCATTGCAAATGGTTTTAAAGATCAAATCTTAGATAGGTGACATTCTATTTGATACAATTCTGTATTGAAGTCACTGTAATTTTCAGCATTACTAAATGATAGCCTGTTCTTTAACAACTGGACTGCCAGGGAAGTCCTAACTGGTGATAAGTTTCCAAGCTAACATACATCAAGTACGTGTGATTGATAATATGAACCTGAGTTACGGAGTCGATGTTTTTGAGGAGTGTCTTTCATTTGGTTATAAACGTGAAACTATTTTATTTATTCCAGTAACTATTTTTAACTACCATAAAGCCAAATCCCTCCCTTAATAATTTTTTGGTCAGATCCCATGCATTTTTGGTGGCTTTCGGTTATTAAAACAGTCTGGTCCAAATACAGCTTTGATCTAACATCTATCTCTAAGCTCTCTCCCTAAGCACGGTAGCTGGCTCCTGGCTCCAGGGCTTGGCAAGAGGCAGAGAGTGTTGTCTGCTCTCTACCAACTTCCCTCCTACTCTTCCCAGGTTGAAGGCAGGAAGGAAGACTGAAGCAGGAGGGGGACGGTAGATCTATTTATTCACAAGTGAATGCTGTAGCATTTCTCTTTGTGGGTTTATTTCTTTGGTTAATGTTGAGTGGCCATCACTGTCCTTTCTGCAGCTGGTGTCCAAATGCTGGCACACTCGTGTGGTTTCTTCTAGGACCCGGGAGGGTTTCACCCTGCACGGTTCCCTAAGAGAGGAAACAGGGCTCCTGCCCAGTACTTCTCTGTCCCTTCCAAGGCCCAAGTAGTTCCTCAAGATGCCAGCCTGCTCCTGCAGGCCCTGGCTAAGAGTTTGGCCTTTCTAGGTAGGTCAAGCAAGATGGCTCAAGTCCCACCAATGCCTTTCTGGGACAGTCATTCATCCAGAGGAAATGGAAGAATTCATCCAGAGGAATGAAATTTCCTACTGGTCCATTCATTCTCGCTCGCTCTCTGTCTCTTCTCTCTCCTTTTCCCTCCCTCACCCCACGCTTCATCTTTCTCCAGTTTTACTTTCCTACCTGCGTCTCCCTACCTCCACCCCACTGTTCATACAGGCACTAGGCAGGCCACCAACTGCAATGACAAAGAAGACGCCCTATCAAGGATGCACCTGGAACGGCTCCTGGCACAGGATAAATGTGAGCTCCATCTGGACTCTGTCTAGATAATGGCAAAGTTCATGCAGTCACGGTCATTCTTTTATCTCATTGTCTTTCAACAGTGATCTGTCTTAAAATATGCAAGTCCAAAATAAAAATGTTATGTAACATCTGCTTAATAGATCTAGCTAGAGTGCATGGATTTCTATAAGTATAGATGTTTTTAAAAATTTCTTGAAAGTGCTCAAAACATCAGTAAAAATTCAGTGATCAGTCATATTTACTAATAAAGATATCCCTAGCTTTCCATATGTAGTAAGGAGGATTTATCCCAAAAGGTACATATTCAAACATCAAATATTTCCTATTTTTCCCTTTCGAAATCACTGTGTTTCTTGAATTTATTCTATTTGAAGCATTTTGATATCTCACTGATGGTACTAAGGGATCCGAATTATGTATTTGAATGTGCTTTGCCTAAATAGTTTATATTCAGGCATTTAAAAAGAGGATATGCAATAATAGCTAAGAATCATTAACTCCAACTCAACCTCATAAAATGGATGATTGTAATTTGTCATCTAAATTTTAATGGTTATTTGAAACTCTGAATTAAAATTCATTTTAATAAGTATCATAGTGGTCTATACTTTTGAAGAAAGCTTCCATTTCTAAACATTAAAACTCATGACGAATAAACAGTCTAAACATTTGTTGTTCTTTGTTTTCAAAATGTGAGTTACTTCTAAATGGTTCATAAGATTTGTTTGCAAAACAAAAACTTCTCCCTATTTCTTCATGTGGCAATATTCTGAAGTGATTTTCCAAGAGTATGTCCAGAGACATGCCATGTAAGTACATGTTCCAAAAAATAGAGTTTTGTAAAGTAAAAGTGCTAACAGACTTTTTATAAGGACATCTGCACACACACAGTGGGGTTTTATGTTGTAATTATGACTGTATAAATTTTTTTTCTATGGGTGATCTCTTAGAAATATACCTTGTAAGAGTATACTGTCTTACTACAGTGTATTAGAAATGGTTGCTTCCCATCACATGCATTTAAAACATAAATAAAAAGATATATACACATTTAAAAACCTGGACAATGTTACTGACTCTTTGGGCCTTTTAGAAATCCAATTTATCTTGAAAACAAAACAGAATTTTATGGCCTTGAGTTTCAACATCAATGAAAAATTTTATCTTTAATATTTCTATAGTGATCTTTGAAAGCTGGGGTGCACTTACAGTTCAGCCAGCCAGCCAAATCCTAAAAACATTTGAATATCTTTCAAAAATGACTAAACATGTCACTAGGAGGATATTTACTGGGAATTAAAAGGTATTAAATTTCTGATCATTCTTAATAATATTAGACTAGTTTTTCTTTTGCTGTTTCAGCTTGCTAAATTTTCATTCTATATATAACTATTGAAAATCTAACTACTAGGTATTTACAATGAACCAAAAATTTGTTGTTATCTATAGAGCTTCTTTGTGGCATACCCATTTAAGCACTGTCTGAAATTTTCTTTTCTTTGAAAATATTCTCTTCAATTCCCAAATTATTCCTTTGCATGTTCTTCAAAACTGAGAATTTTTGTTGACAGCAATCATCCCCTCCTTAGCGTTTCTAACTCCTTCCTCCATATCCTCCTACTTGGAGGTAACTTGGTTCTAGTAAGTTTTCACCCTTCCTTGGGAAAGGAGAAAATCAAGCAACATATACATTACCTTGATCTCAATGAGAGAGAGACCTTTACTGAAATCAAGCTGACTTCATGTTTTGAATGAAAAACAGTGATCCCACTGAGGCCACAGCCTTGATAACAGAGAGAGTGATGAGCACTTTGTTCCAAGGCTTTTCTAGGGTAAATAACGCTAGTAATAAATTAACTATAATAAGTTTTAATTAAGTATAAAACCAGACCAAGAAGAGTGGGCATTGCTACAGTAATTTAAAAATTTATGTCTTCTTTAGAAGGCTCTTGGAGAAGGCAATGGCAACCCACTCCAGTACTCTTGCCTGGACAATGAATGGGTGGAGGAGCCTGGTAGGCTGCAGTCCATGGGGTCACTGAGAGTCGGACACGACTGAGCGACTTCACTTTCACTTTTCACTTTCATGCATTGGAGAAGGAAATGGCAAGCCACTCCAGTGTTCTTGCCTGGAGAATCCCAGGGATGGGGGAGCCTGGTGGGCTGCCGTCTATGGAGTCACACAGAGTCGGACACGACTGAAGCGACCTAGCAGCAGCAGCAGCTAGAAGGTTCTCTAGTCACTTTTTACATGTGGAAAAATATTATAGATTATCTCTCTCTTTTACACAAACACAACAGTTAAGGCAAACATCCAGGTGCTTTCATACTATTTTAAATCAGTAACTTTATAGTAACACAAACTAAAAATATTAAAAGCAAACATCCTGATGCTTTCTTATAATGATCTTTTTAAAACTAAAAATATATTTCCTAGATATTTGAGGAAAGATGATTTTGGGGAGAGCAGGAATGAATTTTTTGACCCTTATTCAAACTAACAGCCTCTCTGAATCCTGATAATAGAGAGCTTTCAGCAGAGAAACACCTCCAAAGCACCCTTCATGAGCAATTTGCTTCAGTTCTTCAAAAAATCACCACTCAGTGGTGCTACTTTGAAATAAGCACATCAAGAACTGAGGAAAACCCATTCTATTTTGTAGGTGTGGCTATGAAAAAGCAACCAAGAATCATAGCTTCTAGCCACTTCTGTCCCCACATTTTAACTGGTTGGCAAGTGATTCTAAAATTGTATACTAATAGGGCTGTAGAAAATTCGAGCAAATAGAACCTCACTAATGGTAGAGTCCAGTTTCCAACGTACTTCTCCTCTTTCCCACCCCACTCAAAATCTTTGTCTCTTTCTTCTTCTATACACCCCCCGCCCCCACCTCCTCAAATTACTCAGGAAGAGTGATCTGTCTCAGGACCGGCTGCATGTTAGATCAGAGCTGCAATTAGAACCCAAATCTCGGTGACAGGAGCCAGCCAACTGCTATTCTAGACTCGGGACAAATCCACTTCGGGCTCATGAATTCTACATATGCTGAATTAGGCATTAATATTTTGTCTGATGTTGCCTACCATTGACTCCTAAAGAAAAACAATGAAACCAACAAACTTTGCACCTTTTAATCACTCTGCCAGGTCCAAACCTTAAGATCAATGGCCCGAGGCAGGTTACTTAGCCTCCGAAGGTTCTTTCCTTATCTAAAATTAGCAGGTTGAACTGGGGATCTCTGAGAAACTTTTCAGTTCTAAAAATGTCTGCTTTTCATCTGCCCTTTTATGCTTCATCCTTGATGTTTGAAATTTTCACTAGGTGGCAGAATTCCACCATCACATTTTGAAAGGATTTTCTGAGGAAGCCTGGGTGCAGAAAATTTCAAAGAAACTCCTTTCTTCACACTGAACATAAATTTTTAAAAAAGCCAAAGGAAAAGAAGAATAACTACAAAGGCTTATGGTCCATATATTTCATGAGGATCTAGATCCATTTTTAATGTAAGTATAAAATAGAAAATTAATCAAACATGTTCTTTCCTAGGTACTTCAATTTAGTAGTAAAATTGGGTAAAAGTCCGCTTTTTCTCATGCATTTTAAAACTGGTTTTAGCTGAATCACAATTAGACAATACCGGATCCCCTCAAGCAAACTGGTAAGCATACTGAGCTAAGAAAGCAAGCAATCTAATGGAAATAAAAACACCTAAAATACTTTAAATCATTTTTAGATGCATTTCAAAGTTAACCTCTAAGTTATTTACAATATATTTCCAGTGTCTCTGAATTTTATTTTGAGCACTTAACAAGATGAATGTACATGATGGACCAGGGTACTTAGAATTTTGCATTTACTAGCCGAATCCTTAAAAGAATATTCTTTCAAATAAATTTATGAAATTTTCATATTTTAAAAAAGTATTGCCCCAAGCTGGCCTTCTCAAGGATGCTGTATGATAAATGTCATTAACAATACTTCATAAGAGTCCCCCAAATAGCCAAGCCAATTGGTTACACTGAGCTGAGCGTTTCTCCTAGCCAGAGCCAAGTAAAGGGACATGAAATAATAACAACTGTGGATTCTAAGACTGCCTAGAAGAAACGTTCCCAAGTGTCTTGCTGGTTGCCAGAGAAGCAGCTGACTAACCAGGCTTTTCTTCAGCTGATAAAATATAGCACTCATTCCCCACCCCATTAATGACTGATTAATTACAAATGTGCTATATGTTATTCTCCAAAGTTTTTCTGAAGAAAAAACCCACATCCAAGAAGAATTAAGTGTCAGCATCAAAATCAAACTAATATAGAGACCTCTGAATTAGAACCTGAATAAAACATCAACAAGTTGCTTTTCTCCCTTCTCTCCCAGCCCAGAACAAGATGTGACAGCCCATCTTCGGTGGTCCTACCTTAGCGACTTGTAAGGGCTGCTGCTGCTCCTTGCCACCTTGCAGTCGGAACCCCCAGGGCGCCCCTCCGGTCATGGAAATGCAGATAAAGTCCCCGGTGCCCATTTTCTTCTTTTAGTCGGGTAGCATGCAGAGCTTGAAAAGACAGACGGAGTCCGGGTGCGGTTGAGTCTCTGTGCTCAGCTTCGGGCTCGCGCCGAGGAGGCAGCAGCACCGGGGCGCACGGAGCGTCCGCTGCAGCCGCCGCCGCTGCCCCGGCTGCCGCTTCGAATTTGCGCCGCTAATGGGATCGTTCACCGGGCGGCAGAGGCGCTAGAGGCCTCAAGGACACAGCCCACTTTTGCGTCACGCGCCTTTGCTCAGCCCACCTTCAGGGAATGGGAAGAGCCTCACACGCAAGATAACGTCCCCGTTTTGCGGCGAGATGGAGGGGGGTCGGGGTGGGGACGGGGGCAAAAGTTCTTTAGCTCTAACTGATTAAATCCCAGCCCTCGAATGAAAGAATGAGAGAAACGCTTACATCAGTCTATATTTGGTTTATTATTTTTATTTTTATTTATTAAATTAAAAATAAAATAAAATAAACTCAGTTTAAAAAAAATAAAGTCAATTTAAAAAAATAAATAAATAAAATAAATAAATATTAGAGGACACATGAAGGTTTTGATCTCCAGGCCACAAGTGACATCCTAAAATATGAGCTCTACTAGATGATCAGAGTCTCTCAAACAAATGTTTTGAGAATGACCACAGGAATTATGGAAGCAGACAAAAGGGAGCTTAAAAAAATTATTTTTTTTTCTTAGCTTTGCTGTTTGCAGCCTGCAGAACTAACTTGCAGGAAATAAAAGAAAGCAAAATATTTATTTAAAAAAACGAAAACAAAACCCTTTTACTCCGAAAAGTACTTTTCCGAACTGGTACTTACGTAGTTGAGAAGATAAAGACGAGACGCAGAGAGAGGGAGAGAGGAACCCCCGGAAGCTACATTCTTATAACTGCGTCTATTGCACGATTTGCTTTAAATTTAAACAGTGTTTCATTTTCTTCCTTCCTCAACAGGAAGGAAACTTCTTAAACCTGAATAGTCAGCCAACTACATACAATGTCACTGCATACAAGTTTCTTATTTTTATATAATCTTTCATCAAGTGTTCTGGGTCTGGGTGGGCCAATATAAAGTTGATTTTATATGTGGCCCAAAATAGTTTAATGTTTTGAATCTGAATATGACCTACCAAAAACTGTCCAAATGGAACATTTTTATTTTCCCATAATACTTTTATTTTCCATGACATTCCGTGTAAAAACACACTAAATAAAGGAGAGCCTGGGAAAGTTAGCGTTACATGTGCCACCAGGCCACTGACTTCCAGTCTCTGCCTTTTTCATTACTTGGAAGCATCATACAATGAACATTTACACAGCTCTGCTCCCAGAACCTAAACATGCCAAATGATTTTATTTGTGTCTCATCAATGGAGTAAGAAAGACCATGTAATCAGAAACCGTGGGTGTCGGAAGAGACNCCCGGAAGCTACATTCTTATAACTGCGTCTATTGCACGATTTGCTTTAAATTTAAACAGTGTTTCATTTTCTTCCTTCCTCAACAGGAAGGAAACTTCTTAAACCTGAATAGTCAGCCAACTACATACAATGTCACTGCATACAAGTTTCTTATTTTTATATAATCTTTCATCAAGTGTTCTGGGTCTGGGTGGGCCAATATAAAGTTGATTTTATATGTGGCCCAAAATAGTTTAATGTTTTGAATCTGAATATGACCTACCAAAAACTGTCCAAATGGAACATTTTTATTTTCCCATAATACTTTTATTTTCCATGACATTCCGTGTAAAAACACACTAAATAAAGGAGAGCCTGGGAAAGTTAGCGTTATATGTGCCACCAGGCCACTGACTTCCAGTCTCTGCCTTTTTCATTACTTGGAAGCATCATACAATGAACATTTACACAGCTCTGCTCCCAGAACCTAAACATGCCAAATGATTTTATTTGTGTCTCATCAATGGAGTAAGAAAGACCATGTAATCAGAAACCGTGGGTGTCGGAAGAGACCCTCCGAGGTCATGAGGACCAGACTCTCATTCCAAGTTTGCTTCTCTTTGAAAAGGTAAATTGACTTTACCAACATGTTTCTTTAAAAAAAAAAAGAAGAATTTTGCAGGTACTGACATAGGAACTCTGAGAAAAGAGAAAGAAAAGAATTTTTTGCGCTTGTTCTTTCTGTCTCCTCCTCTCTTCCACTCCTCACCCACTCCAGTCTAGCTTCTGTCCCCACAACAGGAAAAACTCTCAGCAAGGGTACTTATTACCTTCTTGCTTTTCTGTAGACCTTGCTCTTACTGACCGTGTCCTCCTAAACGGTTTTCTCTTTTGGGCTTCCAGGACACAGCATGCTCTTGGCTCTGCTCTCGCCTCCCTAAACACTCCTGTCTCACTTTTGGCACTTCTTGGCTTCTTCTCAGCCATTAAATGTTGGTGTTCTGTACCAGGGCAGTATCCTGGTCCTTGTGTTTTCTCACTGTATACCATTCCTATAGGTTCTCTCATTCACCCCACAGAGCCTAACCTTCCCCCTCAGTCCCAGATATCTTTCCTTAACTCCAGGCCTGTGTATCCAACTGCTTAATAAACCGCTTTCTATGTGAATATATCACAGAAACCTAAAACTCAATATATTCAAGATCAAGTTTGTTATTTATTCTCAAACTTCTATCTTCTCCTCCTATGTCCCCCATCTCAGGATGATTAACTAACCCATAACCTTTCTCTTATGCATGGCCCCTTCAACCCTGACTTAAAAGTAAATATGATGCTGGAGGCTGGAACTGGGGCAGCCCTGTTGTGACCATGAGGTAAAGCCAAGGGTAACAGCAAAGATTCCACTGCTAACCAAGTTAATGCCAATAACTGTCCATCTCCAGTTCTCTTTATTGTGCAAGAAAAATAACCTATACTTTTAAAAACTGCTGTGGGTCCAGTTTATTGTTACTTGCAGCCAGCAACTCCTGCCTGCATTGATGAAGTGTTTCCATCCAACCAGTTCTTTCAGACAGAGAAATAGGAACTGACATGTTGCTATAATTTATTAAAGATTTATTCTATGTCAGAAACTTGACATGTAGTATTTTATTTCTATGCATTTTTATCTTCAAAGCAGCTTTTCTAGGTAATTATCAATGTCTCCTTTTTGCTGGTAATTAGCTCAGCATTAGAAGCTACATGTAGAATTAGGATTTGAACCTTTGCCTACTTGAATTAAAAATATCTGTTTTTATCATTGCTACCCTATCTCCAGGCGTTATTTCCTTATTCTCATCTCATACATCCAATTACTCATCAAGACCTACAGATCTAACTTCTATTAATAAATAGATTGCAAATCTGTGCCTTCATCCCATTTTCACTGGCATAATTACTTCTGTCTCTGTGCTGGATTTCAGCAGCCTTCTAACTAATCTCTCTGTCCTGGCCTTGCTTCCTCCTCAATTCATTTTTCACTCTATATGCTGCTGCTGCTGCTAAGTCGCTTCAGTCGTGTCCAACTCTGTGCGACCCCATAGACGGCAGCCCACCAGGCTCCCCCGTCCCTGGGATTCTCCAGGCAAGAACACTGGAGTGGGTTGCCATTTCCTTCTCCAATGCATGAAAGTGAAAAGTGAAAGTGAAGTCACTCAGTCATGTCTGACTCTTAGCGACCCCATGGACGCCCTACCAGGCTCCTCCGTCCATGGGATTTTCCAGGCAAGAGTACTGGAGTGGGGTGCCATTGCCTTCAGCCAGTGTGAAATTACTGAAAGGCAACATCTACCTTGTTTTCCCTCTTTTTTAAAGTCTTTAAGGTTTCTTAGAAGAGTCAAGTTTCCTTTACATAGATAACACTTTCTGCCTCCCACTCCTCACTCCTCCTGCCTCTTCTCTCACCTTGAATTTTATGATTCAGACACACAGGATTGCAGTCAGTTTCTCTAACTGGCTCTGTTTTCCCATCTCCTAAGGCATTCTTCCAAGCTCTCTAGTCCTCACCCACACACAGCTCACCTGATAACTTCTGTTCATCCTCTGGCTTCAGATTAGATATCATATTCTCCAGGAGTCTTTTCCTAACCCTCCCCCTCAGTGTCCAGGTGAGAGGCTCCCTCTAAGTGTTACCGTCACTCTGTATTTTTCCATCTCATCCTAATGCTCTCTTCTAATGAATCCTTTACTAGATTATTAACCTGTGAGATTAGGAGTCATTTCCGAATTGTATCCCCAAGTCTAATACAGTTCCTGACACCTAGTTGGTGCTCAGTTATTATGAATACAGTGAAAAAATAGATAAGATATCCCAGAATAAAGGCATAAAAAAGGCCAATGAGTTCTTAATTTTTTTTTCTTTCTCTCCACTTTATTTGACTTTCAAAACCTGAAATAGAGCAGAATTCTTGAATTATACCAGTTAGAGACCATGTAAAATAGGTAATGGCTGCCACCTAACATTTTGCCTCTTTCCCATTGATAGCTATTAAGTTGGGTAAAATTGACCCTCCCACTTCAGCCAGCATGGATGATCTAAGTAATAAGAGTAATCTTCCTCCTTAACATAGAGATTAGTTCAGGAGTGGGTGCAAATCTAGGCCTAAGTCAAGGACAGTCCTCTGGCCCCAGTGATTAATTTGTATGTGGTCCAACCAGAGGGACGCTCAAGGCTTTTCCAGGCAGCTGTCAGGAGTGATATCCACCCTTCGTGGATATTTTAACAGCACTAGTGGAACCCAGGATGAGGATGAAAATCCATCAGGTGGTGGTGGGAGAATCCTCCAAGGGTCACTAGGCTCCTTTATATCTTTCTAGGTGTGTCGGAACTTGAGATCATAATGCTTCTTTTCCTGAGCTATTATTGCTCAGGGTTGTGTTTGTAGCATGCAGCTTGAGAAATGTGGTCATTTCCAAGCCTTGCTCAAAAAGCAAGTTAGCTAGCTGATTGTTAGCCAAAAACAGAACAATAGCAATGGACTCATTAACTTTAGTGTTCCTTAGCTGTTGCCCAAACTTACTGTGTGTATAACATCCATCTGGGTCATATCACATCAACCCTGTGGAGTCTGAGGCAAGATTCACTGGTGTCAACAGGCTGATGTTCGTGCTGCTTGCTGCACCCTCGTAGTGAAGCTCTTTGTCTCCACCCAGGAGTCTCACGTCTCCTTACAGCATCCATGAAACAGTAATAGGGTAGCTTAGTAACTTGCAAGGAGGGTAAAATTAAATCCCAGGCCAGTGGGGTAAAACTGAGATACTAGTAGAGGAATGGAAACAGAGCCCTGGTCAAAAACCACATAAATCAGCTCCTAATTTTATTTGGGATGTAAGAATCATGTCAAGACCAAAATGCGTATTTTAAGGGAAAAATGTGTCTTAAGTGGTTTGGAAAATGATCTTCTTAGACGGACTCTACTTCTGAACCATTTAAATTACTTAAGACTGTACCAGATGCTCTACTCTTCGTTCATTCATTCATTCATTTGGTTTCTATTCAGCTAATAATATTTATACTATCTTTCCCAATTTGGATAGCACGTCAAGATTTCTGAGCCTAACATGAACTGGGAAGACATATTATGAAACAAAAATATTCCATTAGGAATGACTTATACTACAGTCATTTTACATTGGTCATCTATGCCTAGTTTATGCCTTTTTTATTTTTCTAATTTAATTTTTCACTCAAATATAACTTTACTTTCTATTTTGAGCTAATGTCTATGATCCCTTTCTAACTATTCAAAAACAGAAGCTATTCTTCATCACGAATAATCTAGTAACATTTTAAATTTTGGAGAAAAATAAAGTACCACAGTGAACTTCAGTTCAGTTGCTCAGTCATGTCTGGCTCTTTGCAACTCCATGGACTGCAGCATACCCGGCTTTCTTGTCCATCACCAACTCCTGGAGCCTACTCAAACTCATGTCCATTGCGTGGTGATGCCACCCAACCAATCAGTCCTCTGTTGTCCCCTTCTCCTCCTGCCTTCGATCTTTCTCAGCATCAGGGTCTTTTCCAATGAGTCAGTTCTTTGCATCAGGTGGCCAAAGTATTGGAGTTTCAGCTTCAGCATGAGTCCTTCCAATGAATATTCAGGACTGATTTTCCCCAGGATGGACTGGTTGGATCTCCTTGCAGTCCAAGCAACTCTCAAGAGTCTCCTCCAACACCATCAGTTCTTAGGCACTGAGCTTTCTTTATAGTCCAACTCTCGCATCCATACATAACTACTGGAAAAACCATAGCCCTGACTAGACGGACCTTTGTTGGCAAAGTAATGTCTCTGCTTTTGAATATGCTGTCTATGTTGGTCATGACTTTTCTTCCAAGGAGCAAGTGTCTTTTAATTTCATGGCTGCAGTCACCACCTGCCGTGATTTTGAAGACCAAAAAAATAGTCTGTCACTTTTTCTGTTGTTTCCTCATCTATTTGCCATGAAGTTATGGGACCAGATACCAAGTCTTCGTTTTCTGAGTGTTAAGTTTTAAGCCAACATTTTCACTCTCCTCTTTCACTTTCATCAACAGGCTCTTTAGTTCTTCGCTTTCTGCCATAACGGTGGTGTCATCTGCATATCTGAGGTTATTGACATTTCTCCTGGCAATCTTGATTCCAGCTTGTGTTTCTTCCAGTGCAGCATTTTTCATGATGTACTCNCGAAAAACAGAACTCATCAGAATTCCTATGTTTGTAGGAGGCTATAGTGCAAGCCAAATATCAATAATAAAAACTATTAATTTAATATTGCTAAAGTTTACTGGAGAAATAACATTACAAAATTACTGTCATATAAAGAGGAAACCAAAGAGAATTCAACTAAATAATGTAGGGGGAAAAAGGTGTATCAAACAGTTAATAAAAATGTTTTTCTTTATCTGGATTTTGAAATGATTGTAATACTGCTGCTGCTAAGTCACTTCAGTCACGTCCGACTCTGTGCGATCCCATAGACAGCAGCCCCCCCGGCTCCGCCGTCCCTGGGATTCTCCAGGCAAGAACACTGGAGTGGGCTGCCATTTCCTTGTCCAGTGCACGAAAGTGAAATGTGAAAGTCAAGTCGCTCGGTTGTGTCTGACTCTTAGTAACCCCATGGACTGCAGCCTACCAGGCTCATCCATCCATGGGATTTTCCAGGATTACCCCTGGAGTGGGGTGCCATTGCCTTCTCCACATTGTAATAATGACCTAATTATTATACCTGTAGCTAATTTGTTTGGGTTTTTTCATAGACAAAACTAATGCTTTTTCATTTTTGTAATTTAGTTGTCTCTCTTCTGATCTTTCATTTTTCATCAGGCTTTCCACCCTCTGTCTAACTTTATATCTTCACAAGATAAATTTAAATGTCTGTTTTGCCCTTAGGCATCAGGAAGGTAATAATATTTTAAATAGCTACATTTATATTTACAAATAACAAAATGTCTAAAGTGCTATTCAAAATGCCTTAAAAAGTAAAATAAACCATGCTGATAGGAGTCTTGAATGAAACCTTACCCTGAAGCCAAATTTTAGATAATGAGTAGTGATTTCTTAAGTTGGGAGTCACTTTTAACTTAAGAAACAAAATTTAAATTCAAATTGCTGCATGTTTTGCATCAAAGTGATGTTTTTGAGACTCAACCATAAGTGCTGTCCCCTGTCACAGGTTTGCTATCTACCCTGCCTTTAAAATCTTACTTTAATGAGCTTGTTTAATAGATGTTTATTATTTATTTCAGGCACTGTCCTAGGCATGAGAGATATGGAAATCAGCAAGTCAGCTGAGATGAATTCTCTCTAGAAGCTCGTACTCCAGGACGTGGGACAGACAATGAAGACAAATAACCCTACGTCATGTCAGAAGGTGGTTAAGTGCAATGAAGGAAAATAAAGCTATAGGGGTAGGGGAGGGGAGGAGAGAGAGAGGCTAGGGCTTCCCAAGTAGCTCAGTGGTAAAGAATCCACCTGTCAATGCAGGAGACACAGGAGATGCGGGTTTGATCTCCAGGTCGGGAAGATCCCCTGGAGCAGGAAATTGCCATTTCCTGCTGCAGTGTTCTTCCCTGGAAAAATCCCATGGACAGAGAAGCCTTGTGGGCTACGGTCCACAGGGTCGTAAAGAGTGAGTGAACACAAGCGCACAAGGGAGAGCCTGGCTACTTCCTGTCATATTTGAGCAGAGACCTGTTTTACGTATTCCTAGTCTGTTGCAGTAGTGGCGGTTGTCATTGTTTATTTAGATCATGAAATATGTGACCAAGCGAGATCCTGGAGGTATACTTCTACCAGAGGCAGACAGGTAGCAGAGAGAGGCAGGAGTCTGGTGTGGATTCGAACCCCAACTCTGCTATTTTTCTGCACAGCCTTGGGTAGATCATTCGTCTTTTCTGAACCTTGGTATTCTCTTTTGAAGTTTCCCTGAGAAATAAAAGATGTTTTTTAAGTGCCTGTTTTTTATACAAATTTTAAATGAGTAACTGCTTAATAAATCTTTCCTTTAATCCCTCCCTTGCTCCCTAAGATGGTCCTTTCTGGACAGAAACGCAGGTGCCTTGCTGAGAGTTTTTAGAAGGAAATAGCTTTTCACTGAAGGTCAGTGCAATGGACTTCCCACAAAAGTGAGAAATTTACTAGAAAACTGCTAATTATTTGCAAGGCAGCCAGCAATAACTAAGCAATCAGACAGGAGTCTGAGAGCATATGATCAGCTGACTGGATTTCATTACTCCTCATAAAAGTTTGGAATCAAGACAGGCCTAGGTTTGTGTCCCTGTTCTGCCACCCACTAGTTGCTCTCTGTGGCTTTCTAAGCCTCAGGTTCCTTGAAAGTGAAAAAGAAAAGGCTATTATGAAAACCTGGGATGTATGCTGCTGAGGCTTTACCCTGTGCTGGAATCCAGGAGGTGCTTGGTTTATTTTTGGTTTTGTTATTAGCAGTGGTTAATCAATTTTTGACTCAGAGTGCTTTCCCATTCACCATCTTACCAAGGGGCTTCCCAGGTGGTATTAGTGGTAAAGAACTCGCCTGCCAGTGCAGGAGACATTAGAGACCCAAGTTCGATCCCTGGGTTGGGAAGATCCCCTGGCAAAAGGCACAGCAACCCACTCCAGTATTCTTGCCTGGTAAATCCCATGGACAGAGGAGCCTGGTGGGATACAGTCTGTAGGGTTGCAAGGAGTTGGACACAACTGAAGTAACTTAGCACACGCACACATATTACCGTGAATAGTGGAAATAACATCATTCATTTTAACAGAACTGTGAAATAAGGCTGTGAGGGAGCATGGTGCCATCTATAGTTTCATTCCGGACAAGGATTTCATTTCAGTCCCAATTCTTCAGCATCTAAAACTGTGTCTGCACCCTCCTAGGAGCTCAGAAATATTTGCTGATGGATGGATTGTGTTGTCTCCCAGTTTTCCTGCTGGACTTCACATCTGTGTGTAATAGGATTGCTGAAGCAGACAGAGAGATTTCTTTCTGTCCTTCAAGCGGAGGAACCCCTTTGCCCTCCAACATGGCTAGTGAGACAATTTCTACAGGCCTTGGATTTTTCGTTTTCTGAAGTTCATACAGAAGATTCAGATTCAATCCCTGGGTCAGAAAGACCCCTTTGAAGAGGAAACGGCAACCCACTTCAGTATTCTAATCTGTAAAACCCCGTGGACAGAGGAGCCTGGCAGACTACAGTCCATGGGGTCACAGAGTCAGACACCGCTGAACAACTTAGCATGTACAGCTCTAGGGATAGCATTTCCTTCCATCTTTAATAAATGCACTTTAAAAAAAAAAAAATCCGTAGGAATGACTGACTTGTACTGATGCATTTATTCACTTTGTCCTCGTCTCTTTGTGACAAACAGTACGTATTTTTGCAACAGAGATAGTGAAAGGGGAAGTCTATGGCTGTAAAATAATGAAACTAATTGGTACATCCAGGAATTGGGTCCATACTCTTAAAAAATTATGCTCGTTGGCATTATTCTTTAACCGAGAAGGCCATTTGACTTCANTGACAAACAGTACGTATTTTTGCAACAGAGATAGTGAAAGGGGAAGTCTATGGCTGTAAAATAATGAAACTAATTGGTACATCCAGGAATTGGGTCCATACTCTTAAAAAATTATGCTCGTTGGCATTATTCTTTAACCGAGAAGGCCATTTGACTTCAATGATACAAAACAATGCAGACAAATATAGCACCATCCTTCATTGCCTTTAGAAGTTTGTGAGCAATTGACTGAGTTCAGTATATTTTTTAAATTAATTTTTATTGGAGTATAATTGCTTTACAACGTTCTATGGGTTTCTACTGTACAGGAAAGTGAATCAGTTGTACGTATACACATATCCACTCTTTTTTAGGTTTCCTTTGCACTTAGGTCACCACAGAGCACTGAGCAGAGTTCCCTGGGCTATTATTAATTAGTCAATCCCAGTCTCCCAATTCGTCCCATCCCCACCCTGTCCCCCCTTGATAACCATAAATTTGTTCTTTATGCCCGTGTTTCTATTTCTGCTTTGCAAATGAGGTCATCTATACCATTTTTCTAGATCCCACATATAAGCAATATTACGCAGCATTTGTTTTTCTAACTTACTTCGCTCTGTATGACAATCTCCAGCTCCATCCGTGTCTCTGTAAGGAGCATTATTTCATTCTTTTTCGTGGCTGAGTAATATTCCATTGTATATGTGCCGTGCATCTTCTGTGTCCATCCTTCAGTCAGTGGATATCCAGGTGGCTTCCGTGTTCTGTCCTCTGTCAACAGTGCCGCAGTGAACATCAGGGTGCAGGCATCCTTTCGAATTCTGCATTTCTCTGGATATATGACGAGGAGTGGAATTGCTGAGTCATATGGTAGCTCTGTCTTTAGTTTTTTAAGGAACCTCCACACTGTTCTCCAGAGAGAACATTCAGTTTGCATTCCCACCAACAGTGTAGGAGGTCTCCCTTTTCTCCACACCCTCTCCAGCATTTATTGTTTGTAGATTTTTTTGATGATGGTCATTCTGAATGGTGCGAGATGATACCTCACTGTAACTTTTATTTGCATTTTTCTAATAGTGAGCGATGGTGATTGTTGCCAGGAAGAGCAGCCTGTCTTCTTCCTTTTGGGCTCTGCTGTTCCCAGGGCATGAGAGCACCCCCTTCTGATCTCCTGACTCTATTTAATTGGGATTTCTGGATCTTTTGGTTTTGCTCTGTTTTTTTTCTTAACTTACATGCCTACTTCCATCTCTGTGTCCTTGTTAGCAGCTCTCTCCCTGGGGCTGCATTAATCTTCAGCTTTCCTCCCTTCCTCCTCCTCTCCTGCTTCCCTCCTTACCCATCTCCTTACTTGCTTCTCTTTCTCTTCTCTCTCTCTCCTTCCGTCAACAAAGCCCACCTCAAGCATCATTTCTTCTTTAGCAGAGTTCCATAAGCACCCCTTTCATCACCACCCCCAGCATAATCCCTTTATTCTCCTCTGATACCGTAACATAGTGACTCTACCTCTTTATAGCACATCTCAGACTGTATATTGTGATTTGCATTTATACCTGGTCCCACAGCTAGCTAGTGAGTTGGTTGTGGGTAGGGACTCTGTGTTACCCACCGTTATTCCAAGCCCCTAGGATTGCACACACGGATGGCTCGCAGTAACTTCTAAGAATCACTGCTTGTTTTCTTTCAGGCTGTGTTGGCTTTCCTGCTGCAGTGCGTGGCCTCTTCCCCTGTGGCCCGTGGGCCTCTCTCTTCTTGTGGCACACAGGCTGTGCTGCCCCACAGTGTGCAGAATCTTAGTTCCCGGGCCAGGGACTGGACCTGTGTCCCCTGCATTGGGCAGTGGATTCCTAATAACTGAACCACCAGAGAAGTCCCTCAATAAATAGGTGAGTAGCCTTGGATCTTCTTGTTCCTTGGGTTCAGTTCAGTTCAGTTCAGTCGCTCAGTCGTGTCCGACTCTTTGTGACCCCATGAATCGAAGCACGCCAGGCCTCCCTGTCCATCACNTCGTTCCATAGTTCATCAGGCACTCTATCTATCAGATCTAGGCCCTTAAATCTATTTCTCACTTCCACTGTATAATCATAAGGGATTTGATTTAGGTCATACCTGAATGGTCTAGTGGTTTTCCCTACTTTCTTCAATTTAAGTCTGATCTGAGCCATAGTCACCTCCTGGTCTTGTTTTTGTTGACTGTATAGAGTTTCTCCATCTTTGGCTGCAAAAAATATAATCATTCTGATTTTGGTGTTGCCCATCTGGTGATGTCCATGTGTAGAGTCTTTTTCTTTTGTGTTGTTGGAAGACGGTGTTTGTTGTGACCAGTGCATTTTCTTGCCAAAATTCTATTAGTCTTTGACCTGCTTCATTTCGTATTCCAAGGCTAAATTTGCCTGTTACTCCAGGTGTTTCTTGACTTCCTACTTTTGCATTCCAGTCCCCTATAATGAAAAGGACATCTTTTTTGGGTGTTAGTTCTAAAAGGTCTTGTAGGTCTTCTCTTGGGAGGATATAAAAATAAGCCGGAAATCTTCAATTTTAGTAATGCATAATTTCTACTGTATAATGAGGCAAAGGTTATGGATGTCCTTTGTTTAGCCCAAAGATGCTGGTTTCATCAAGGTTTATGTATAAGTGACTGAAACCCCGTCCCTCATTCGACCTTTCAGTCTTCCTCCAGTTTACTTCCCCACTGCGCCCCCACCATAACCACTGGCATCCCCTAACAAGGGGAAATGGAGGTCCTATTTGGAGGCATGGTGGAAGGGTGAATTTGGCTGCGAGTTAAGCTTTAGTGGCAAAATCTTTCCTCTTGATTAAAGTCAGTAAACTAAATGAACACCGAAATCCCGTATACCCTTCATGTCAGTTAAGGGAAAAGTAAACTCAAATATTCTAAGATAAAAAAAGTTACATTACTCTCCCGTTCAGTAAATAAGATGATGACCGCCATAATAATGACGGTTCTATGTATTGCTACTGGCGCTATTATTAAACAGTTGAACGGCAAATAAGAACACGGAGGTATAATGGAGGTAGCAACTTCAAAAAACTGGCTCTTCCCAATACGCTTTATGGGTCTGGAGAAGCAGAAGGAGTTGGAATTTATTAAAACATAGAAGTTTGAAAGTGGGACCTCATGAGCCTCAGCCGGCCACGTGAGGAGGGGCGGCTGCTCCGCCGAGCGCCTATCAGAAGACTGGTAGTGCAGTGTCTGAACATCCATAGAGGAGAATCAAGGTCGCCGGTTGGAGCGCTGTGGGAACTGATAGCAAGCGCCTCCTCTCTGCTCTGGCCTTGCTGTCTCCCTCTAGCGCCCCCTATTGGCAGACCTAAGAAGGAGCTGCTGGCAAAGCGGGAATGGCAGTCTGAGTCGCAGCTGGAGCATCATAGAACAGTGGAAGGTAGAAAGGTGGATTTGAAGCTGAGAGGGACAGTATGGTAACTGCCGTACTGCACACGTGTGGGATACATGTGGGTGAGACAGTGAAGGGACCAAAGAAATGGTGATAGAAGGAGATTCAGGTTAGTGTCAGAGAAGGACACTGGAAATTTTTAATGGTGTCCTGTGGCTAAAGGAAGACCATTGGCTTTACAATTGAGACTTGGCTAAGAAGGCATTTGCAGAGAGTCACTGAAATAGACTCTAGGTTTTAATAAAGTGGACACAGTGATGTGGACTGCTCTTTCAATGACCAGCTACAAAAGGGAAGAAATGTAGAGATTCACCTAAAAGAGATAATAGCATTGATATACCATTAATAGCATAATATACCATTTCACATATGGTATATTACCATATGTAATCACCAGTCCAAGTCTGATGCATGAGACAGGGTGCTCAGGGCCGGTGCACTGGGACAACCCAGAGGAATGGGATGAGGAAGGAGGTGGGAGGGAGTTCAGGATGGGGAACACATGTACACTCATGGCTGATTCAAGTCAATGTATGGTACAAACCACTACAGTGTTGTAAAGTAATTAGCCTCCAATTACAATTAATTAATTAATTAAAAAAATTTAAAGCAGAGACTTTAGTTTTCCAACAAAGGTCTGTCTAGTCAAAGCTATGGTTTTTCCGGTAATCATGTATGGATGTGAGAATTGGATTCTAAATAAAGCTCAGCACAAAAGAATTGATGCTTTTGAACTGTGGTGTTGGAGAAGACACCTGAGAATCCTTTGGACTGCAAGGAGATCAAACCAGTCCATCCTAAAGGAAATCAGTTCTGAATATTCAATGGAAGGACTGATGCTGAAGCTGAAACTCCAATACTTTGGCCACCTGATATGAAGAACTGACTCATTTGAAAAGACCTTGATGCTGGGAAAGATTGAAGGAGGAGGACAAGGGGACAACAGAGGATGAGATGGTTGGATGGCATCACTGACTCAATGGACATGAGTTTGAGTAAATTCTGGGACTTGGTGATGGACAGAGAGGCCTAATGTGCTGCAGTGCATGGGGTTGGAAAGAGTTGAACACAACTGAGCAACTGAACTGATGACCTGGTAGGCTCTCTATGTGTCTTATATTTATCTGTATCATCTTCATCTTTCTCATGTTCCCCCTTCTGCTTCAATCTTCCCTTCAGATTTAAATGTCTCTTGAAGAATAGAAACAATAACTTGATTATCTGTTCTTACAAAACAAGCAAAATGCCTTATATATAGAAGATACTTAATGGACATTTGTTGAGTGGATAGATGGACAGATGGATGGGGATAGGTGGATGGATGGATAGATGGATGAATAGGTGGATGGGTGGATGG
>SJYA01000884.1:577944-614892 GCA_006410615.1 Neotragus moschatus
GGATGGGTGGATGGATGGGTGGGTGGGTGGATAGATGAGTGGATGGATGAGGATGGGTGGGTGGGTAGATGTGTGGAAAGATGGATAGGTGGATGGGTGGATGGGTAGATGGATGCATAGTGGGACAGGATAGGAGAGCAGAGGTTGGAAAGAGTTGGGATCTGGGTGGGGACAACAGACAGCTGTAAAAGATAAGAAAGAAGAGTTGGCAGACTTGAAAATAAGTTGCATTTCAAGAAATAAGAAAAAAGAGTAGAGACGGCTAGACTGTCTACTTGACGTGCAAGTAGCAAATGTTGTTTTATATTTTAAAAGTGTGAAATTAAAGTTTAAGCCCAAATGACACAGAATGATATTCTCCCGACATCACCTTGAATAAGTCATCCCAGCTTGTTTGGCTCTGTCTCTGACAGGCCTGGTGCAGGCATTTTTAATGCTCTAGATGGCATCTGGTTATCAAAGCAAAGACTTTCTGTTAAGTCATCTTAAAGCCCAATTTAACTTGCACAACATGTTGTCTTATAATTAAATTAAAAACGCAGGATGTTGGATTAGAGGGATCTTCCTTCAAGCAGACCCAAGGTTAGTGAGAGAGTATGACCTGTCCAGGATAGAATTTCCTCACCCCAAAACACACAGAACATTTTACTGGATTAATTTGCAACTCACTGGGAGATTCAGGGTCCAATTTGCTAAAAGATTTTGTTTCCATTTTTCTTTTCAAGTCAGGTCAGTATGCATTTATTCAGCTCTGTTATTGAAAATGATATGAAAAGTATTACTGAGTCCAAAGAATAAATAAAAGAGCAGATGAAATGCAAGGAAGAGAAGAAAAGTAATGAGTGAATAAATAAGTTTATTCATGAATAAAGAATTTGTTCATGAATAAATAAATTCCTTATCCTACAAATGAACTTGCAGAGCTCTTGTTTGTACCAGGCACTGAGCAAGGTAAGTGCTGTGCAACAGAGAAATATAAGCCATGGGTTCTGTCCCCAGGAGTGTGGGATTTGCTTTATTTTTTATAAATAAAATTCCCATTGGATAGTTTTTTAAAAAAAGAAAAAGTGATTTTGAGGAGGGGGTAGGGGGGAAAGGAGAGCTGATAAGGCATTTCCTTGAGAAAGAGGAAACACTTTCTTAAAGATGGAAAAGAATGAGTGATATCATAGGGGGAAAATGTGCAGAAAGGAAGTAGACACAGCATTTGTAGGATGACCTTAACCAGATCATTAAGGTAACTGGTGAGGTGCTTTTCTGAGGATGAATGTGGCTGTGGTAGTATTGGGACCTGAGGGAGTGAAGATGATTCAGAACCCTTCTTGTGTTGAATTTAATAGGTGCAGGAAAAAATTCCATAGCTGAGGTGGAAAGAATCTAACAAATGATTCCTAGAACATGTCTGAACCAAACCAGGAATAAGAATTATATACACTCCATGGTGTGTATGTGTTAGATTCTAAGCCTCCAATTTCTGTAGTCCTGCGTTTCACAACCAGGCACTATTGACGTCTTGGGCCAGATCATTTTTTGCTGGGTATGGAGGGCTGTCCTGTGCGTTGTAGTGTGTTTGGCTGTATTCTGGCCTCTATGCACTAGATGCCAATAGCAAATCACCCCCTTATCCACATCACGACAATCAAAAGTGTTCCCAAACATCATCAAATGTCCCCTGGAAGCAAAACTACCCCTGGTTGAGAATCACTGCTCGGGCTCCTTGAGATCAACAAAGGCTCTGCTGATTCCTTGGTTCCTAGCAGTAGACCTCTCTCTGGGCAAAGGCTCTATTCTCAGCTTCTTGTCCTTCTCTGGAATCTTGACATTTCCTTATCCTAATTGGTTCAGCACTTCTGTTGCCTTTACAAATTTATTATCATTAATAAATTTGAAATTGTTTATATCTTCAGGTGATTTCTTCTATTTTAACCATACTATTTTTAATTATGAAAACCCTCAACAGTTACTGAGGTACCTGGTCTGATAAGAATAATGCTAAATTGAGAGTAGTTTTTCATTTTAATTGCATTATATTGAAACATAGTAATAGTTCAGCCGAAATATTTTCACAGGTACTCTCTTTTTGCCTCCAATCAGAGTATACTGTGTGTACTCAGTCACTCAGTCTAACTCTTTGCAACTCCATGGACTGTAGCCTGCAAATCTCCTCTGTCCATAGAATTTTCCAGACAAGAATACTGGAGTAGGTTGCCATTTCCTTCTCCAGGGGATCTTCCTGACCCAGGGATCGAACCTGCATTTCTTGTGTCTCCTTCATTGGCAGGCAGACTGTTTACCACCAGCGCCACCTGGGAAGCCCATTCAGGATGTATTTATTCATTACATGTTTAACTAAACTAAATTTGTCAAATTCTCTCTATATATACATCTTTTAAATGTTTTGTCAAATGTAAAGTTTAAAAATTTTTATTGTATTTTTGTAGAGAGGACAATTTTCTCTGAAAAAAAGATGGGAACATAAGCAAAGGACATTCAAGATATCCAAAGATCTAAAATCTTTCACCGTTTGAACTTGGATTATTTCAGTACTTAAAAGTAAGTTTAATATATTTTATTGCACTTAGATTGATTTACAAAGAGGTTCCTTAAAGGCTCAAGCACTTCTAAAATTTGATCATGTGTAGCAAAGAGACAAAGTGTGTACTTCCACACAGCATCTGAATTATTTTTTATTTCAACATCAAATTTGTAAAAAAAAAAAGTATACAGTTCAGTAACTCTACTTGCACCATACAAAATATTTATAAAATTTAATGACTATAGCTTCTACTTCAATTGTTAGACCACCACAGCTCTTTTGGGATGCAGTTATAAATTTTATATGTATCACAACCAATACAATAAGCACATTTCCTCAAAGTATATTTCCTAATTTAGTGGAACATTGTTTTTACTATGTTTTTACAAAGTCATCCATCAAAACTTGTGTGCATTTTACTACTGTATAAAGCAAATAATTTTATCTCAAAGTTGAACTTTTGAACCAAATGTATAAGGTCTTTAACATTATAAAGTGTCAGATACTTTATCTTGACAGAATGAACTTTAGTTTTGCTTTGATTCCATGATTTCTATGGGGAAAAACCTGAACCATTTTTAACTGGCTGCTTTTTATTTGTGGCATCTGATTGTTCTCGCTGTTGTTCAGTTGCTAAGTCACGGCTGGCTCTTGGCAACCACATGGACTGCAGCATGCCAGGCTTCCCTGTCCTTCACTGTCTCTTGGAGTTTGTTCAAATTCATGTCCATTGCGTTAGTGATGTCATCCAGCCAACTCATCCTCTGCCACCCCCGTCACCTCCTGCCCTTAATCTTTCTCAGAATCAAGGACTTTTCCAATGTGTTTCTTCTTCACATCAGGTGGTAAAATTATTGGGGCTTCAGCATCAGTTCTTTCAGGGACTATTCAGGGTTGTTTTCTTTTAGGCTTGAGTGTTTTGATCTCCTCGTTGTCTAAGGGATTGTCAAGACTCTTCTCCAGCACCACAATTTGAAAACATCAGTTCTTTGGTGTTCAGATCTAAAACCATAGCTTTGACATTACAGTCCTTTGTCAGCAAAGTGATCTCTCTCTCTCTCTTTTTTTAAATGCACTATCTAGGTTTATCACAGCTTTCCTTCCAAGGAACATCTTTTAATTAAAATTAAAATGTTTAATTTTCTAGCTGCAGTCATTGTTTGCAGTGATTTTAGAGCCTAAGAAAATGAAATCTGTCACTGCTTCCACTTTTCCCCCTTATATTTGTTACTGTAAGATTCTCATCATTTAACGATTTATGAAGTTATTCTGTTAGTGGAACTAATAAATAGTTATCACTTCACTTTTTATACAGTCCTCAGAAAACTGGGAACTTAAAATGAGCAAAGGATAGCCATAAAATCATTTGATCCAAATAGAAAGTCATGCTTCACAGCGTGATATGTAACTTCTCCTGCTGCACATGTTAAATCATGATCTCTGGGAACAATTGTCTTAAAATAGCACTGACTTTTGAAATAGATACTTTTAGTGTTCATGAGCTCAGCAATTATGGCCCCGTTGTTGGATGGGAAATTTTAAATTTTTCATGAAACAGTCTTGGCTTTTTCTTATTACTGGCAAGAGAGTCTATTGCAATTTTTTTTAAGGCATTGATAATGATATAAGAAAACTTTAAGGGTACTGACAAAACCATTGTAGCTAGAGGGTTCAGACCACTGTCAATACACAATATGGTAACCAATCTCTATTTCCTGAACATATTTCATGGATACCTAGTCTGTCATTACCCACACATCTTAACGACCCTGCTGACTAGCAATGTGGCAGATTTTACATCTTGAAACCTGTAGAATGGGCCATGGCATAATTGGCTAGAACACCAAATAGACCGATACCCTTCGTCCAAGGTAAGGAGCAGTGGCTGCACTTTGCTGGAGCAGCCGTGAAGAGATACCCCATGCCCAAGGTAAGAGAAACCCAAGTAAGATGGTAGGTGTTGCAAGAGGGCATCAGAGGGCANGATGGGCATGAGTCTGAGTGAACTCCGGGAGTTGGTGATGGACAGGGAGGTCTGGTGTGCTGCGATTCACGGGGTGGCAAAGAGTCGAACATGACTGAGCGACTGAACTGAACTGGACTGGGCAACTGTGTCGGAAACTTCTTTCTCCACCCTCAAAACCAGAAGGGTTAGACTATTCCTAGCCACTCGAATCCAAGTGCACATCAGTTTATCAATAAAAATTCCACAGAATGTCCTGTACAGCAGCTGTTAGTTATTTTGTATTTAGCGATGTTCTGGAATAGGTTTACTCTAACCAGAAAACTGTCTTCATATGTGCTAAACTGAGAATTCTTTTCCCTGAATATTAGTCTTAAACTTCTAGATAAGACTATTACAGAAACTACAAGTACAAAAAAAAGGCCTATCACAATGATCCTCACTTATTTTATTTATTTATTTTTAAATTTTAATTGGAGGCTAATTACTTTACAATATTGTGGCGGTTTTTGCCATTCATTGACATGAATCAGCCTCGGGTGTACATGTGTTCCCCATCCTGACCCTCCCTCTCACCTCCCTCCCCATCCCATCCCTCAGGGTCATCCCAGTGCACCGGCCCTGAGCACCCTGTCTCATGCATCGAACCTGGGCTGGTGATCTATTTCACACATGATAATATACATGGTTCAATGCTAGTCTGTCAAATCATCCCACCCTCTCCTTCTCCCATAGAATCCAAAAGTCTGTTCTTTACATCTGTGTCTCTTTTGCTGTCTTGCATACAGGATTATCGTTACCATGTTTCTAAATTCCATATATATGTGTTAATATATCGTATTGGTGTTTTTCTTTCTGACTTACTTCACTCTGTAAAATAGGCTCCAGTTTCATCCACCTCATTAGAACTAATTCAAACGCATTCTTTTTAATTCCTGAGTAATGTTCCATTGGGTGTATGTAACAGCTTTCTTATCAATTCGTCTGCTGATGGTTGCTTCCATGTCCTGGGTATTGTAAGCAGTCCTCACTTATTTTAATACAACACTGAACCCTCAGTCAGTCAGTTCAGTCTCTCAGTCATGTCCAACTCTCTGTGACCCCACGGACTGCAGCACGCCAAACCTCTCTGTACATCACCAACTCCCAGGGTTTACTCAAGCTCATGTCCATTGAGTCAGGGATGCCATCCAGCCATCTCATCCCCTATCATCCCCTTCTACACCCACCTTCAATCTTTCCCAGCATCAGGGTCTTTTTCAGTGAGTCAGTTCTTCGCATCAGGTGGGCAAAGTATTGGAGTTTCAGCTTCAGCATCACTCCTTCCAATGACTATTCAGGACTGATTTCCTTTAGGATGGACTGGTTTGATCTCCTTGCAGTCCAAGGGACTCTCAAGAGTCTTCTCCAATACCACAGTTCAAAAGCATCAATTCTTTGGTGCTCGGCTTTCTTCACCCATACATGACTACTGGAAAAACCATAGCTTTGACTAGATGGACCTTTGCTGGCAAAGTAAAGTCTCTATTTTTTAATATGCTGTCTAGGTTGGTCATAACTTTTTTTCTAAGGAGTAAGCATCTTTTAATTTCATGGCTGCAGTCACCATCTGCAATAATTTTGGAGCCCCCCCAAAAATAGTCTGTCACTGTTTCCACTCTTTCTCCATCTATTTGTCATGAAATGATGGGACCAGATACCATGATCTTAGTTTTCTGAATGTTGAGCTTTAAGCCAACTTTTTCCCTCTCCTCTTTCACTTTCATCAACAGGCTTTTTAGTTCTTCTTCACTTTCTGCGATAAGGGTGGTGTCATCTGCATATCTGAGGTTATTGATTATTTCTCTTGGCAATCTTGATTCCAGCTTGTGCTTCTTCCAGCCCAGTGTTTCTCATGATGTACTCTGTATATAAGTTAAATAAGCAGGGTGACAGTATACAGCCTTGATGTACTCCTTTCCCAATTTGGAACCAGTCTGTTGTTCCATGTCCAGTTCTAATTGTTGCTTCCTGGCCTGCATACAGATTTCTCAAGAGGCAGGTCAGGTGGTCTGGCATTCCCATCTCTTTCTAAGAATTTTCCACAGTTTGTTGTGATTCACACAGTCAAAGGCTTTGGCGTAGTCAATAAAACAGAAGTAGATGTTTTTCTGGAACAGAAAAACGCTGAACCGTACTTGTTTAAATTAGAGAAAAATATCTTAAAGTGGGTGGTACGAGGGGATAGGTATGAATGCAGACTGTCTCAGGTATACTGGGGTATATGAAAACATTAAAGTATAAACTCACAGGAGAAATAAATTCAGTTCAAATCCACAATATTTGTTGAAGACCTACTAAGCCCAGGAACTTGAGCTATAAGCTGATAGGAAAATACAAATAAGAATTAAGCCCATTCATTTCTCTTACCTTTAGGAAGGATAAGGCATATATACAAAGGATTCACATTCAGAGTAGAATGGTATAATTGTGAAGGAATGAAGACTCTTGCATTGAACAAAATAACACAGTATTTGTTTCCAGTGATAAAACTTGAGCTTTTGAGTGAAAACTATTAACTGGAAGAATTGTATCCATTACTATGAACTTGACAGTTCCCCATATTTAATGTTTTTTTCTGATGTGATTGGTAATATGATAGTAATATGAACAAATGTGATAATGAAATGTATCAACATTTCAAGGACTTGCATGACTCAGTGGATCAGTATTTTCCTAATGACAAATGTGTAAGTCGTGTTATAGAAATCTCACATGGGTAGAAAATAGTCATTCAAATTGCAAGATAGACAAATGGATTTTAATGTCTGAAAATTGTATTAATATGGTTTCAGATTCCACATTACAATTAATCTTCAAGAAACAGCCCCTTGTTAAGTTTTGGTGTATATCTAAAAAAGAAAGGATATCCACAGTTTTCTGAAAAGGCTATTAAATGTGTCCTTTTCCCAACTTCTTGTCTTTATAAGGCTGTTTCCTTCCTGTCCCTCAACCAAAACAGCTAATTACAATAGATTGAATACAAAAGCGTTTATGATAATCTAGCTGTCTTCTCTTAATCCAGGCATTAACAAGGTTTGCAAATGTAAAACAATGCTACTTTTCTCACTAAATTGGTCTGTTTTAGAAAAAATTTATTTTTCACTAAAATACTATTTGCATTGACATGTAACAGCCTTGTTGCTGTTTCAAAAAGAATCAGTGTAGAAAGATCACCTATAATACAGCTGAATCTGATTTCATGACACTTGGACTACTGGGAAAAGAAGGGAAAGAGATTATGGCAGAAATGATTGGAAAAGTTTTCCCCAAAGAGCTGATATTCCAGTTTAGACTCTGAAGAGTAGAAGTTAAAGAGGAACTCTTTTTGAGAGGGTGAAAAATCACACGTAGAGGCTTAAAAACAGGAAGGCACCTGTTACTCTCGGGAAATAATGAGTAACGAGAGTAACGAGGCTGAAGTGCAGGGAGAGCGCCATCCTCCTGCTTCTCCCGGTGCTCACCCCCGGCTTTTCTGTGTCTCCCACTCCGTAAACACTGAGGCTCCCAGTGGGTCTGCCTTTGGATCTCTCTTCTCACTCTGTTTGTCTCCCTCAGCAATCCTGTCCACTTTCAAGACTGCCACTTCACTTTTCGGCTGTTGGATCCCAGATGTTTATCTCACCTTCCTTCCTGAGCTCCAGAATTATATGTTCTGGACGTCTTGAAAGCAATAAACCTAAAATGGAATAAACATCTTCCCAGAAACCACTCCCTCTTCTATGCCCTTTATATCCCCCTTCTTGGCACCCCCTCCCCCATTCAGAAATAACTCAGGTCGAGAACGGCAGTCACCCTAATCTTCACTCCACCTTCCTCCCCTAGTATCATTCAGTCTTATCCCCTTACAGCACCACCGTTTCTTGCTTTTCTTTTCTATACCATTATGTACTGCTCTAGTCTCACAGCCTTCCATTCCATTCTCCATATTGTTGCTAAAGTCAATAA
Organism: Neotragus moschatus; assembly: GCA_006410615.1. Classification (NCBI taxonomy): domain Eukaryota; kingdom Metazoa; phylum Chordata; class Mammalia; order Artiodactyla; family Bovidae; genus Neotragus; species Neotragus moschatus. The sequence goes on from SJYA01000884.1 coordinate 586,431, forward strand.
TACAAAAGCAACTGATCTAATTACGTTTCCCTGTTTGGAAATCCTCTGATGCACCCTTCCAGAGATCTGTAATACCCTGGTGGAACATAAAAAGCCATCCATTACCTGGCCCTTGATCACTTCTCCATTCTTAATACTTGGCAAGTGCCCTCCTCAGCCCATAGTGAACTGAATCATAGTGCCCTTGATTCAGGCATAGTAAAGAACTTTTTCTCAAAATGTCGCCAGATTGTTTTAATTTTCCATGCTCTTGTTCAGGTGCTTTCCCATCCAGGAATGTCCTTTTCTGCCCCATCAACAAAGAATACAAATTCACCTTTCATCATTTCACCATTTCCTCTAAGAACTTTCTTTTCATATTGACTTAAGTAAAATATTTATTTTCCTCTTAACAGTAACACTTTACAGTGAAATTTATTCCTGAAACTGTTCTTAATTGGTATCCCCTCTCCACAGCGTGAAATACTACTGAATAAAGCGTTTTGAAAAAGCTCTTACTGTTTTACATAAAAAGCAAAGCAATTGTAAATATCTGAAAGTACCAAAATCCATATTTCTTCCAATGTTTCTACATATAAACAGGCAAGCAAAGAGCCAAGGTTTATAAGACATATATGATAGCCGTATGTGTATCATGCCCTTTCAAAACTTTTTCACAAGTGATTTTGTATTTCTGGAACTCCTTGAATATTTTGCAAATCTAATTTCTGATAGATCTGAAATTGTTTTATATCACGGAAGTATTTTTTGAGAAGTTTTTCCCCACAAACTGAGCTACATTTCTAGTCTTTCATATTAATGTAGCTGGTTATTCACAGCTCATTTTAAAAAGGATTAAAATTCTTAAGCAGCAACATCATGGCTGTATTTGCCACCCCCTGAATTCAAGTGATATCAGAGGTACAGATAAGCCTGCCAGAGACTTGCTTCATTACTGGGTTCAGATCCCCCAAATCAGTAAGCACCCAATCCAGCTGACAGAAGAGAGCTCTAAGCCGCTATGCAAAATGAAAGACTTATATAAGCAGAAGGAAGTGGAAACAAGGAAGTCATATCAAGGAAAAAGCAAGTTGGTTATTGCAGAGTTATTTTCCTCTAGGGGATGGTAGGGGTCAGTCAGGTAGATTACCTCTCTACTGCTAACCAGGCAATTCCTGATTGACTGGTTTAAGACTGCATTTCTGGGAGAGCCCAAACTGTAATTAAGTCTTAGTTTGGTGGCATGGGGCTTAGCATGAGTGATTCCATTTGAGGCCTGTTGTCTTATCTTAAAAAAAAAAAAAAAAAAATTTGGAAGGAGGTTTACAAAGGAACTGAGAGATAACTGTGTTTGAGCATCTCCTGTGGAGGTCCGGGTCAGCGGTGGACTGCCACAGTGGGGGGGAGGGGGTGGGCAGCTCTGGGTGCAGCAGCCCTGGGTGTGGCATAAGCCCTCTTGGAGGAGGTTGCCATTAACCCCACCATAGAGCCGCCAGAACTTACAGAGGACTGGGGAAACAGACTCTGGGAGGGCACATACAGAACCTTGTGTGCACCAGGACCCAGGAAATGGAGCAGTCACTCCACAAGAGACTGATCCAGACTTTCCCGTGAGGGTCCAGGAGTCTTTGGAGGAGGTATGGGTCAGCGGTGACCTACTGCAGGGCTGGGGGCAATGAGTGAAGCAGTGCTTGCAGGGGACCTTTTGAGAGAGATCACCATTATCTTCATTACCTCCACGTAGTTTGGTCTCAGGTCAAATAACAGGGAGGGGACACAGCTCCACCCATCAACAGAAAATTGGATTAAAGATTTACTGAGCATGGCCCTGCCTATCAGAACAAGACCCAGTATACCCAATCAGTCTCTTGCATCAGGAATCTTCCATCAGAGGGCAGTTCAGTTCAGTCGCTCAGTCGTGTCTGACTCTTTGCGACCCCATGAATCGCAGCACACCAGACCTCCCTGTCCATCACCATCTCCCGGAGTTCACTCAGACTCACACCCATCGAGGCAGTGATGGCATCCAGCCATCTCATCCTCTGTCGTCCCCTTCTCCTCCTGCCCCCAATCCCTCCCACCATCAGAGTCTTTTCCAGTGAGTCAACTCTTCGCATGAGGTGGCCAAAGTACTGGAGCTTCACCTTTAGCATCATTCCTTCCAAAGAAATCCCAGGGCTGATCTCCTTCAGAATGGACTGGTTGGATCTCCTTGCAGTCCAAGGGACTCTCAGGAGTCTTCTCCAACACCACAGTTCAAAAGTGTCAATTCTTTGGTGCTCAGTTTTCATCACAGTCCAACTCTTACATCCATACATGACTACTGGAAAAAACATAGCCTTAACTAGATGGACCTTAGTCAGCAAAGTAATGTCTCTGCTTTTGAATATGCTATCTAGGTTGGTCACAACTTTTCTTCCAAGGAGTAAGCGTCTTTTAATTTCATGGCTGTAGTCACCATCTGCAGTGATTTTGGAGCTCCCAAAAATAAAGTCTAACACTGTTCCCCATCTATTTCTCATGAAGTGATGGGACTGGATGCCATGATCTTCGTTTTCTGAATGTTGAGTTTTAAGCCAACTTTTTCACTTTCCACTTTCACTTTCATCAAGAAACTTTTTAGTTCCTCTTCACTTTCTGCCATAATGGTGGTGTCATTTGCATATCTGAGGTTATTGATATTTCTCCCGGCAGTCTTGATTCCAGCTTGTGTTTCTTCTGGTCCAGNGAATGGCAAACCACTTCAGTATTCTTGCCTTGAGAACCCCATAAACAGTATGAAAAGGCAAAACGATAGGACACTGAATGATGAACTCCCCAAGTTTGTTGGTGCCCAATATGCTACTGGAGATCAGTGGAGAAATAACTCCAGAAAGAATGAAGCTGCTAAGTCACTTCAGTCATGTCTGACTCTGTGCAACCCCATAGATGGCAGCCCACCAGGCTCCTGCGTACCTGGGATTCTCCTGGCAAGAACACTGGAGTGGGTTGCCATTTCCTTCTCCAATGCATGAAAGTGAAAAGTGAAAGTTAAGTCACTCAGTCGTGTCCGACTCTTCACAACTCCATGGATTGCAGCCCACCAGGCTCCTCCGTCCATGGGAATTTCCAGGCAAGAGTACTGGAGTGGGCTGCCATAGCCTTTTCCAAGAAAGAATGAAGAGATGGAGCCAAAGCAAAAACAATACACAGTTGTTGATGTGACTTGTGATGGAAACAAGATCTCATGCTATAAAGAGCAATACTGCATAGCAACCTGGAGTGTTAAGTCCATGAATCAAGGCAAATTGGATGTGGTCAAACAGGAGATGGCAAGAGTGAATGTCAACATTCTAGGAATCAGCGAACTAAAATGGACTGGAATGGGTGAATTTAACTCAGATGACCATTATATATACTACTGTGGGCAAGAATCCCTTAGAAGAAATGGAATAGCCATCATAGACAACAAAAGAGTCTGTAATGCAGTACTTGGATGCAATCTCAAAAATGACAGAATGATCTCTGTTCATTTCCAAGGCAAACCATTCAATATCATGGTAATCCAAGCCTATGCCTCAACCAGTAATGCTGAAGAAGCTGAAGTTGAATGGTTCTATGAAGATCCACAAGACCTTGTAGAACTAACACCCAAAAAAGATGTCCTTTTCATTATAGGGGACAGGAACGCAAAAGTAGGAAGTCAAGAAACACCTGGAGTAACAGGCAAATTTGGCCTTGGAGCATAGAGTGAAGCAGGGCAAAGGCTTATATAGTATTGCCAGAGAANTGGTTCTATGAAGATCCACAAGACCTTGTAGAACTAACACCCAAAAAAGATGTCCTTTTCATTATAGGGGACAGGAACGCAAAAGTAGGAAGTCAAGAAACACCTGGAGTAACAGGCAAATTTGGCCTTGGAGCATAGAGTGAAGCAGGGCAAAGGCTTATATAGTATTGCCAGAGAATGCACTAGTCATAGCAAACACTCTCTTCCAAAAACACAAGAGAAGACTCTACACGTGGATATCACCAGATGGCCAACATCAAAGTCAGACTGATTATATTCTCAGTAGCCAAAGATGGAGAAGCTCTATACAGTCAGCAAAAACAAGACCAGAAACTGACTGTGGCTCAGACCATGAACTCCTTATACCAAACTCAGACTTAAAAAGAAGAAAGTGGGGAAAACCACTACACCATTCAGGAATGACCTAAATAAAATCTCTTATGATTATACAGCGGAAGTGAGAAAAAGATTTAAGGGACTAGATTTGATAGACAGAATGCCTGATGAACTATGGGTGGAGGTTCGTGACATTGTACAGGAGACAGGGATCAAGACCACACCCAATGAAAAGAAATGCAAGAAAGCAAAATGGCTGTCTGAGGAGGCCTTACAAATAGCTGTGAAAAGAAGAGAGGTGAAAAGCAAAGGAGAAAAGGAAAGATACACCATTTGAGTTCAGAGTTCCAAAGAATAACAAGGAGGGATAGGAAAGCCTTCCTCAGTGATCAGTGCAAAGAAATGGAGGAAAACAATAGAATGGGAAAGACTAGAGATCTCTTCAAGAAAATTAGAAATACCAAGGGAACTTTTCATGCAAAGATGGGCCCAATAAAGGACAGAAATGGTATGGACCTAACAGAAGCAGAAGTTATTAAGAAGAGGTGGCAAGAATACACAGAAGAACTGTACAAAAAAAGATCTTCAGGACTCAGATAATCATGATGGTGTGATCACTCATCCAGAGCCAGACATCCTGGAATGGAAAGTGAAGTGGGCCTGAGGAAGCATCACTATCAACAAAGCTAGTGGAGGTGATGGAATTCCAGTTGAGCTATTTCAAATCCTAAAATCTGATGCTGTGAAAGTGCTGCACTCAATATGCCAGCACATTTGGAAAACTCAGCAGTGGCCACAGAACTGGAAAAGGTCAGTTTTCATTCCAATCCCAAAGAAAAGGTGGAAAGAAAGTTAAGTCGCTCAGTCCTGTCTGACTCTTTGCGAACCCATGGACTATAGCTTACCACGCTTCTCTGTCCATGAGATTTTTTAGGCAAGACTACTGGAATTGGGTTGCCATTTCCTTCTTCAGGAAATCTTCCCGACCCGGGGACTGAACCTGAGTCTCCCACATTGCAGGAAGATGCTTTACCATCTGAGCCACCAGTGAAGTCATCCCAAAGAAAGGCAATGCCAAAGAATGCTCAAACTAACATACAACTGTACTCATCTCACATGCTAGTAAAGTAATGCTAAAAATTTTCCAAGCCAGGCTTCAACAATATGTGAACCGTGCACTTCCAGATGTTCAAGCTGGTTTTAGAAAAGGCAGAGGATCTCTGGTTCAGAGATCAAATTGCCAACATCTGCTGGATCATCAAAAAAGCAAGAGAGTTCCAGAAAAACATCTATTTCTGCTTTATTGACTATGCCAAAGCCTTTGACTGTGTGGATCACAACAAACTGTGGAAAATTCTTAAATATATGGGAATACCAGACCACCTGACCTTCCTCTTGAGAAATCTGTATGCAGGTCAGGAAGCAACAGTTAGAACTAGATATGGAACAACAGACTGGTTCCAAATTCGGAAAGGAATACATCAAGGCCGTACACTGTCACCCTGCTTATTTAACTTACATGCAGAGTACATCATGAGAAACACTGGGCTGGATGAAGCAGAAGCTGGAATCAAGATTACTGGAAGAAATATGAATAACCTCAGATATACAAATGACACCACCCTTATGGCAGAAAGTGAAGGAGAACGAAAGAGCCTCTTGATGAAAGTGAAAAAGGACAGTAAAAAGTTGACTTAAAGCTCAACATTCAGAAAACTAAGATCATGACATCCGATCCCATCACTTCATGGCAAATAGATGGGGAAAGAGTGGAAACAGTGAAAGACTTTATTTTTTTCATCTCCAAAATCACGGCAGATGGTGACTACAGCCATGAAATTAAAAGACGCTTACTCCTTGGAAAAAAAGTTATGACCAACCTAGACAGCATATTAAATAGCAGAGAAAATACTTTGCCAACAAAGATCCATCTAGTCAAGGCTATGGTTTTTCCAGTGGTCATGTATAGATATGAGAGTTGGACTATAAAAAAATCTGAGTGCCAAAGAATCGATGCTTTTGAACTGTAGTGTTGGAGAAGACTCTTGAGAGTCCCTTGGACTGCAAGGAGATCTAACCAGTCCATCCTAAAGGAAATCAGTCCTGAATATTCATCAGAAGGACTGATGTTGAAGCTGAAACTCCAATAATTTGGCCACCTGCTGTGAAGAACTGACTCATTAGAAGAGACCTTGATGCTGGGAAAGATTGAAGGCAGGAGGAGAAGGGGACGACAGAGGCGGGATGGATAGATGGCATCACTGACTCAATGGACATGAGTTTGAATAGACACCAGGAGTTGGCAATGAACAGGGAGAGCTGGTGTGCTACAGTTCATGGGGTTGCAAAGAGTTGGACACGACTGAGCTACTGAACTAAACTGAACTCAGCTGACCAAGGAAATGCAAAATGTTCACAGCCGTTATGCTCAATTACCCGAGGAGGAGGATATCCCTGATACAGAAATGACAGGCCACACGTTTACATAGGGGCCTAGACTTCAGAGTCTATCACACTCCCGCTAAGAACAGAAACAAAGATCACGAAGTCAGGGAAAGGCCACTCATTTGCTAATTCAGATGATTTAGTGATGAGATTTTTATCAGTCAATAACGGCAGTGATGTTTTTCAGTACTTTGTAAGCACCTGACGCACGGAAGCAGGGAGCTGATTATTTTAGGTCTAATAGAGACAAGAAATAAGCAAAGGGAGCAAGGCAGTGACGAATTAGAAAAGTGAAAAGGTTCTGTGAAAGCCACCTGAGAAATTAGCCAACATTTGGGGAGAGAAAGTAGAAGTTAGGGCTCATCACGCTGATAATGAAAATCAAGAGTTAGTGAAGCCAGTTTTATGACAGAGTGGTGAAGTCTCTGACAAGTCAGATCTTCCCTCATTTATTTTTCCTTTTAAAAGATTTTGTTTCATTGTAAACTGTATGGTCAATATGGTGGGGCCACAAATGGTTTGAAACTGTAGTAGGAACAGTGGAGGATGGCATCAGTGATACGTTTAAATAGGACAGAAAGTTCAACCTCAGGAATAGGAGAGGACACTGTCCCTCCTCGCTGATAGAGTGTATGGAAGGTCGTCCTATCTAAGGAGAAGATTTTGGTTTTCCACCTTCTGCTTCCCACTTAGTGACACTGTGCCCCTGGTTTCTATAAAAATGAGATTGTAAAGCTGAAATTTAGAGGCAGACAAATTGGCTTTTAGAGGAAAAGCATCATGCTACAAAAACAGATTGCAGCCATGAAATTAAAAGACGCTTACTCCTTGGAACGAAAGTTATGACCAACCTAGATAGCATATTAGAAAGCAGAGACATTACTTTGCCAACAAAGGTCCATCTAGTCCAGGCTATGGTTTATTCCAGTGGTCATGTATGGATGTGAGTGTTGGACTATAAAGAAAGCTGAGCGCTGAAGAATTGATGCTTTTGAACTGTGGTGTTGGAGAAGACTCTTGAGAGTCCCTTGGACTGCAAGGAGATCCAACCAGTCCATCCTAAAGGATATCAGTCCTGGGTATTCATTGGAAGGACTGATGTTAAAGCTGAAACTCCAGTACTTTGGCCACCTCATGCGAAGAGTTGACTCATTGGAAAAGACTCTGATGCTGGGAGGGATTGGGGGCTAGAAGAGAAGGGGATGTCAGAGGATGAGATGGCTGGATGGCATCATCGACTCGATGGACATGAGTTTGAGTGAACTCCGGGAGATGGTGATGGACAGGGAGGCCTGGTGTGCTGCGATTCATGGGGTCGCAAAGAGTTGGACACGACAGAGCAACTGAACTGAACTGAACTGAACTTGGATGATTGGAAACTTGATGTAATCCATGGTAAGAAGGCGTGGAGGCTAGAAAGGCAGAAGCTAAGAGCCAAATTCCCAGCAACTTGAGGACTGTGTACAGTGTTGGGTTAAAGTGAGCCTTAAATGGATGACTTCTCCTCCCCTTCCCTCCATTTTTCCTCTCCTCGCTCTCCTATTTGTGTGTGGGAGTGGGGATGGGGGGAGCATATGCCTCCACGAACACATGACCTTTAATAAATGAATAAATGAATATATATATACATGTACAGAGCTGGCTTAAGACTAAATATTAAAAAAAAAAAAACTAAGATCATGGAATCTGGCCCCATAACTGCACGGCAAATAGAAGGAGGAAAGGTGGAAGTAGTGGCAGATTTCCTCTTCTTGGGCTCCAAAACCGCTGTGGGCAGTGACTGCAGCCGTGAAATCAGAAGTCAATGGCTTCTTCACAGGAAAGCGATGACAAAGCTGGACAGTGTATTGAAAAATAGAGACATGAGTCTGCCAACAAAGGTCCATATAGTCAAGGTTATGGTCTTCCCAGTGGTTACGCATGGTTTTGAGAGCTGGACCATAAAGGCAGAAAACCAAAGAATTGGTGCCTTCGAGCTATGATGCTGGAGAAGACTCCTGAAAGTCCCTTAGACATCAAGGAGATCAAACCAGTCAATCTTAAGGGAGACCAACCCTGAATATTCACTGGAAGGACTGAGGCTGAAGCTGAAGCTCCAGTATTTTGGTTATCTGATGCGAACAGACCACCCATCGGAAAAATCCCTGATGCTGGGAAAGATCAAGGTCAGAATGAGAAGAGGGCGTTAGAGATGGCTGGACGGCATCACTGATGCAATGAACATGAACTTGAGCAAATCCTGGAAGATAGGGGAAGGGAGACCTGGAATGCTGCAGTCCGTGGGGTTGCAAAGAGTCGGACATGACTGGGCTACTGAACAATAACAACAGTACATTTACAGAAAGAGAGACTGCTGATTCTGTTTGTTTTAAAGCTTGCTTCAAAGTATCCTTTTGAAATGCATTTATAAATCAAAATTTGTTTAACTTTTAAAATGGACTTTTAAAGGAAAATGTAGAAAGTGTGGAGAGAGTTTGCAATCATGCAAAAGGCACTGGAGTGCAGATTCAGAGATCTGAGTTCCAGTCCCAGCTTTGCAGAATCCATGTGAATATGAACTTTACTATTTGAACCTCATCTGGAGAATGAAAGCATTAAATGGACTAGAATGATTTTTAAGGCTTCTTCCAACTTGGACATTTGATTATCCTATAAAATCTGGGTTAAATAGACAGGCAGTCTTCACATAGCATGTTAACATCTGGCAGAAGGACATCTAAAGGGTTAAGAGCTGGGAGGGACAAAGTCAGCTTCTGAATTATTGAAATTGCCCTCCTCCCACCCCAGCAAGTGAGTGCCTTGCTTTGTAATGAAGTGAGAACAAGAAGGATCACATTATAGCAACGTGAATAATTTGTTACAGGTATTGCAAGGAATTCTGAAATGTATAGTTTTAAGCTTTCCAACCTTTATATTAAAGCAAAACAGAACAGGTGTTTCTATATTTGTGATGCTTATCACTTTTACCTAAAATATTATTTAAATGCATGTGCTAAAGTCATTTCCTTTAAGAGCACAAGCAGACAGAAGTGTTTATTCGTTTATTAATCAACATTATTTTGGAAGTTTCAATGAGTGCAGTAAAAATATTAAATGAAATAATTTGTAAATCTACTGGAATAAAAATATATAGGTCTAATGATGTAGTTATATATCTAAAAAAAGAAAACTGCAGTTTAAAGTAATAAAATAAAAAGGAGAATTTGATAGTTCAATCATATATATATATATATATTTACAAATCAATAGTTTTTCCCTTACTGTCAATAAACAGACACAGAATGAAAAAAAGCAAACACATATAAGACAGTAATAAATAGTTAAGCCAAGAAGAAAAATAGAGGAGCTATATTAAAAAAAAGAAACAAAAAAAATCTATACTAACTTATTGAAGGGGCCAAAGGTAAAGCAATCAACAGACAATGGTCTGGGTTGGAAAATTTTAACATCACAAATCAAGTCTGTAGAAAAAATATGCTAGACAGAATATTAAAAAGCAGAGACATTACTTTGCCAATAAAGATCCATCTAGTCAAGGCTATGGTTTTTCCAGTAGTCATGTATGGATGTGAGAGTTGGACTATAAAGAAAGCTGAGCACCAAAGTATTGATGCTTTTGAACTGTGGTGTTGGGGAAGACTCTTGAGAGTCCCTTGGACAGCAAAGAGATCCAACCAGTCCATCCTAAAGGAATCAGTCTTGAATATTCATTGGAAGGACTGATGTTGAACCTGAAACTCCAATACTTTGGCCACCTGATGTGAAGAACTGACTCATTGGAAAAGACTCTGATCCTGGGAAAGACTGAGGACAGGAAGAGAAGGGGATGACAGAAGATGAGATGGTTGGATGGCATCATTGACTCACTGGACATGGGTTTGAGTGAACTCTGGGAGTTGGTGATGGACAGGGAGGTCTGGCGTGCTGCGGTCCATGGGGTTGCAAAGAATTTGACATGACTGAGCAACTGAACTGAACCGTATATATTTAAATATACAGTTTGAGATATACCCACACACATACCTGTAAAACCATCATCACAATCATATCCTTCAACCTCAAAAGTATCCATTGCCCCTGTGTAACCCCTCACCTCCCTCCCCATTTCCAGGCAACTACAGATCTACTTTCTGTCACAATAGATTAGGTTGCGTTTTGGGGGGAATTTATGGAAACAAAATCTTATGGTCTCTTTTTTGTTTGTCTTTTCACTCAACATAATTATTTTGAGATTCATTCATTTATTGCATGCAGTTCATTCCTCTTTATTTTTGAGTATTTCATTGTATGGATATACCATCATTTGTGTAACTGTTCACCTGTTCATAGAAATTTGGGTTACTTCCAGTTTTGAATCTTTATAAGTAATGCTGTTATGAACATTTGTATGAGTCTTTGCATGGACGGTCTTTTTTCTTCTTTGAACTTTCAAGACTCTAGAAGAAAACAGGAGAAAAATATTTGTGGTCTTGAATTTAAAGTTTTAGGTTTTTCATTAAGGTTTATGTTCTATTTTGAATAATTTCTTTATAATGATGCCAGGTAGGAAGTTCAATATGTATTGAAGTTCATTTTTTGCATGTGAATATCAAATTGTTTCAATACCATTTGTTGGAAAGATAAGAAAAGTTTGTTCTCCTTTTTCATCTTTGTTGAAAATCAATAGCTATATATGTTTATGTGGGATGTGAAAATCACTCAGTTGTGTCCGACTCTTTGCAATCCCATGGATTATACAGTCCATGGAATTCTCCAGGCTAGAATACATGAGTGAGTAGATTCCCTTTCTCCAGGGGATCTTCCCAACCCAGGAATCAAACCCAGGTCTCTTGCATTGCAGGTGGATTCTTTACCAGCTGAGCCATCAGGGAAACCCAAATATGCTTATATTTATATATAAATATTTCTAGAATCTCTAATTTATGTCCTTATTGTTTTTGTTTATTTGATACTAATACCATACTGATCTGATTATTTTACTTTTTTAATAAGTCTTAAAGTCAGATGGTATAAGTCCCCGACTTTGTTCTTTTCCAAAGGTGTCTTCATTAACATAGATATTTTGTATTTCCATAAGAATTTTTGAATAGCTAGTCATTTTGGAAAACACACACACACACACACACACACACACACACACACACACACAAAACTAAACTAAACTAAAAACACCTTGCTGGGATTTTGATTCAGGTTGCATAAACTCTACAGATGAATCCAGTAAGAAATGACTTAATAGTATTAAGGCTTCCAATTCCTCAGATCTAAAGTTCATCAAATCAGATCCTCAGCTCTAAACCTCTGCTCTCGGTGCCTGTTGGTGGAGATGTGTGGGACTCAGAGGTGCTCCTCTAGGCTGCAGGGTGCTCCAGAGGAAGCAGACTCCTCTGTCATGGACACTGTGCAGCAGGTGTGACCTGAGCCCAGCACAGGACATCGACAGCCAGCATGGGCTCTCAGACCAGCCCCCCCACTGGCAGAGTGGCATACTTCCCTGTGTCACAGTCTAGGCTCAACTTGTAGATCTAGAAGAAAGGGGAGAGGGGATCCTCTCCTTCCGCAGTCCAAAATAATCACCTTAGTCTTGGCCAATAAAACACTATCCATTTTGATGAACGATAGAAACATCTGTCCCCTTCAAAAGAAAACTCCATCCTTACCCATCAGGGTATGATTTTAATGCTGCTGCTGCTAAATCATTTCAGTCGTGTCTGACTCTGTGTGACCCCATAAACGGCAGCCTAGGAGGCTCCCCCGTCCCTGGGATTCTCCAGGCAAGAACACTGGAGTGGGTTGCCATTTCCTTCTCCAATGCATGAAAGTGAAAAGTGAAAGGGAAGTTGCTCAGTTGTGTCCGACTCTTAGCAACCCCATGGACCGCATCCTACCAGGCTCCTCTGTCCATGGGATTTTCCAGGCAAGAGTACTGGAGTGGGGTGCCATTGCCTTCTCTGGATTTTAATGCTAGACTCCATTAAAACAATAAAATCACCGAACTGTCTACACATTTTCTCAGTTCAGTTCAGCTTAGTCACTCAGTTGCGTCTGACTCTTTGTGACCCCATGGACTGCAACATGCCAGGGCTCCCTGTCCATCGCCAACTCCTAGAGTTTACTCAAACTCATGTGCACTGAGTCAGTGATGCCATCGAACCATCTCATCATCTGTTGTCCCTTTCTCCTGCCGCCTTCAATATTTCCCAGCATCAGGGTCTTTCCCAATGAGTCAGTTCTTCGAACCAGGTGGGCAAAGTATTGGAGTTTCAGCTTTAGCATCACTCTTTCCAATGTATAGTCAGGACTGATCTCCTTTAGGATGAACTGGTTTGATCTCTTTGCTTTCCAAGGGACTCTCAAGAGTCTTCTCCAACACCACAGTTCAAAAGTGTCAGTTCTTCGACGCTCAGCTTTCTTTAGAGTCCAACTCTCACATCCATACATGACTACTGGAAAACAATAACTTTGACTAGATGGATCTTTCTTGGCAAAGTAATGTCTCTGCTTTTTAATATGCTGTCTAGGTTGGTCATAACTTTCCTTCCAAGGAGTAAGCGTCTTTTAATTTCATGGCTGCAGTCACCATCTGCAGTGATTTTGGAGCCCCCCAAAATAAAGTCTGACACTGTTTCCACTGTTTCCCCATCTATTTCCCATGAAGTGATGAGACCAGATGCCATGATCTTAGTTTTCTGAATGTTGAGCCTTAAGCCAACTTTTTCAATCTCCTCTTTCACTTTCATCAAGAGGCTCTTTCGTTCTTCTTCACTTTCTGCTGTAAGGGTGGTGTCATCTGCATATCTAAGGTTATTGATATTTCTCCCGGCAATCTTGATTCCAGCTTGTGCTTTGTCCAGCCCAACGTTTCTCATGATGTACTCTATGTATAAGTTAAATAAGCAAGTGACAATATACAGCCTGACGTACTCCTTTCCTTATTTGGGACCAGTCTGTTGTTCCATGTCCAGTTCTAACTGTTGCTTCCTGACCTGCATACAGATTTCTCAGGAGGCAGGTCAGGTGGTCTGGTATTCCCATCTCTTTCTAAGAATTTTCCACAGTTTATTGTGATCCACACAGTCAAAGTCTGTGGCATAATCAATGAAGCAAAAGTAGATGTTTTTCTGGAACGCTCTTGCTTTTTCAATGATCCAGTGGATGTTGACAATTTGATCTCTGGTTCCTCTGCCTTTTCTAAATCTAGCTTGAGCATCTGGAAGTTCACAGTTCACATACTATTGAAGCCTGGCTTGGAGAATTTTGAGCATTATTTTGCTACCGTGTGAGATGAATGCAATTGTACAGTAGTTTGAGCAGTCTTTGGCATTGCCTTTCTTTGGGATTGGTATGAAAACTGACCTTTTCCAGTCCTGTGGGCACATTTTCTCATATTTAGTTAATTCAGTGTCATCCATAGTCCCTTTGTGATTCTAGCATATATGCCTATATGTTGTTTCTGATAGATTAGTACGATTTATAGGTATTATTTGATTTTTTGAACATACTAATTTAAAATATGTAATTATTTGTTGGAAGAGGTCTCCTCCCTCCACCCAAAATCAGTGGCTCAACTAGAGTTTGTTTTTGCCTCCTGTAGGAGAAGGAAATGGCAACCCACTCCAGTACTCTTGCCTGGAGAATCCCAGGGATGGAGGAGCCTGGTGGGCTGCTGTCCATGGGGTCGCACAGAGTCAGACATGACTGAAGTGACTTAGCATGCATGCATGCATTGGAGAAGGAAATGGCAACCCACTCNATCAGTGGCTCAACTAGAGTTTGTTTTTGCCTCCTGTAGGAGAAGGAAATGGCAACCCACTCCAGTACTCTTGCCTGGAGAATCCCAGGGATGGAGGAGCCTGGTGGGCTGCTGTCCATGGGGTCGCACAGAGTCAGACATGACTGAAGTGACTCAGCATGCATGCATGCATTGGAGAAGGAAATGGCAACCCACTCCAGAATTCTTGCCTGGAGAATCCCAGGGATGGGGGAGCCTGGTGGGCTGCTGTCCATGGGGTCGCACAAAGTCAGACATGACTGAAGTGACTTAGCAGCAGAAGCAGCAACAGTTCAGAGGTAGACATGGGGTTCATGGAGATATACAGGGACCAGAGTCCCTTTCATCTGTTTCTTCTTTCATTTTTCCTAGAGGATTATCCTCATGTAGAAGGCTAGTTTGGCTTGACCACCACCATGTCTACATCTCAGCCTGCAGGAAGGTGAAAGAATCAGGGTGAAAGGTCTAAAGATGAGACAAAGAAACTGCAAACACGATCTCCACTCTGGTCAGTGAGTCACAAGATGACATCCAGTTGTCAGAAATGCTGGGCTGCAATCTTTGGCTGAGTAATCACACACCAGCTGAAACTTATAAGAATGGAGAATATCCCAGAAAAATTAGCAGTCTCTGTGGTTGTTGTTCAGTTGCTAAGTCATGCCTGACTCTGCGACCCCGTGGACTGCAGCACACCAGGCTCCCCTGTCTCTCACAATCTCTGAAAGTTTGTCCAAGTTCATATCCATATCAGTGATGCCATTCAAGCATCTCATCCTCTGTCATCCTCTTCTCCTCCTGCCCTCAATCATTTCCCAGCATTCAAAGAGTTGGCTCTTTGCATCAGGGGGCTGAAGTACTGGAGCTTCAGCTTCAGCATCAGCCCTTCCAATGAATGTTCAGGGTTGATTTCTTTAGGATTGACAGGTTTGGTCTCCTTGCAATCCAAGGGACTCTAAAGAGTTTTCTCCAGCACCACAGTTCGAAAGCATCAATTCTTCAGCACTCAGCCTTCTTACAGTCTAATTCTCATATCCATAATGACTACTGGAAAGATCACAGCTTTGACTAGAGGGACCTTTGTTAGCAAAGGGATGTCTCTGCTTTTTTATGCACTAGGTTTGGCAGCAGAAGAGGGATTGGCAAACCACTCCAGTATTCTTGCCATTAGAACCCCATGAACAGTATAAAAAAAGCAGTCTCTGTCACAAATATAAGATTCCAAGATCTGAATTTCTGATACTTTAAAACAACATAGAATTGCATTATTTTTCTAGGTAATCAAGTAAGTAGATTCGAGGAAGGAATCAAAGAAAATTATTTCTTCTTGTTAATGATCATATATTCAAGCACTGACTTCAACTAGGTTGTGAGTACAATTTCTATTTACTTCTTCCCAACTATTTTAGTGAATTACCAGGTGCTTTTTATTTCTCGATTCAGTCTTAATACCAAAAAGGGAAGGATTTGTGATAGAATATCACATAATAATCTTTTACTGTTATGAAGATGAGAGTATCTTCCTTATAAGTATTTTGTTACATAAGAATTAGGTTTCTTTCACCTCTTAAGTGCCCATTCTCCTGTCTTCTTTGCTTATATCAAGAAAAGCAGTGCAATAAAAGCAGTCTTATCTCATTTAATTCATCAGTTGGAAAATCAAGTCACCAGGAATGTGGCATGAGTAAGGGGTGATCTGTGAATGCAGAACTATGGCCATGCAGTCGTCACAACCCAGTTTTCCTACTGTTATAGTAGGTTTTTTTTGCAGCTACATTTGCTTTCCTGTTAAACCTTAGTCATCATCAAGAAAACTTATTAGAAATCAAATGAATGAAGGATAAATTTTTGAGGCCTAAAATCTCACAGACTTTGTAAAATCAGTGTTTGAGAAACACCAGATTTTTTATGAAGATCTGCTACCTTCCATATAAGTAAAAAAAGGGGAGGGGGGTAGTAAGTCATATCCTGTCATTCCTCAGTTTTAAACCTGAAATGACTCCTTTAAAAAAAATCAGAATAAAAACCAAACTCTTTTAAAAGTACCATCTCCTTCCCCTCTTGACCCTCCCATCCTACAGCTCTCCCCTCTTTCCCGCAGCTCCAGCCTTGCGGATTTGGCAGTGTAGTGTCACACTGCCCACTCTGTGGCCAAAGCCATAAATGCTGTAGAACGCTCAGACCAAGACGCTGAGACAGTCAGAAAGTGATTCTACCTAGGAGTGAAAGTGCTGGGTCACATGGTAACACTATGTTTAACATTTTTCTCTGTCTCTTCTTGCATCAGCTTTGGTGGGTTACATTCTCAACTGGCTTCAGTTGTAATTTGTTTTGTGGGGGTGACATTGCATATTTTATTTAAAAAATAAAATTTCGTACAGAGTGACAACATTGCATATATGCTAAGAGCATAGCCTTCGAAGTCAGACTGTCTGGTTTTTGTTTGTTTGTTTGTTTATACATACATTGTTTACTTGATTAGAGAATTAAAATTCCAAGAGAAATGAAAACATATGTCCAAACAAAAACTTCTACATAAATGTTCATGGCAGAATTATTCATAATAGCTGGAGATGCAGGTCGGAACAGGAGTCTGATCCCTGGGTCGAGAAAATCCCTTGGAGAAGGAAACGGCAACCTGCTCCAGTATTCTTATCTGAGAAATCTCATAGACAGAGGAGCCTGGGAAGCTACAGTCCATGGAGTCACAAAAGAGGAGGACACCAGTTAGTGACTAAATAATGACAAAAACAAAACTGAAATGTCCATCAGTTGATGGGAAGGATAAATGAAATCTGCTATATCTACACAATGGACTATTATTTGGTAATAAAAAGTACTGAAATATACTACAACATGAATGAACTTATAAAACGATTGTCACAAAGGACTACGTATTATATGACTCCATTTATATGACAGGTCCAGAAGAGGCAAATCTATCAGTAGATTATCAGTAGATTATGGGTAATAGTCAATTATAGCTCAATAAAGCTGTTATTTTTAAAAAATAATTCCAAAAATACCTTGGTGTTGGGGCTTGATGAACACCTGAACTTTACTGTGACTGTTATTATTTGTTAGCCCACCATGTACCCTTTCCCCAGCCCCACTTAACATGGCCTAATTTACTATGCTCCCATGTATTTAACAAAGTCCAGATCTTGACCATTTCAGCTTTTTTAAATACAAAGCTTCTTCAAATTGTAGCTTTGGAATTAGACATCTCCAAATTTCTTACGTGACATAAATGCTTCAGTTCAATTCAGTTCAGTCGCTCAGTCATGTCCGACTCTTTGCGACCCCATGAATCGCAGCACGCCAGGCCTCCCTATCCATCACCAACTCCCGGAGTTCACTCAAACTCACATCCATCAAGTCAGTGATGCCATCCAGTCATCTCATCCTCTATCATCCCCTTCTCCTCCTGCCCCTAATCCCTCCCAGCATCAGAGTCTTTTCCAATGAGTCAACTCTGCATGAGGTGGCCAAAGTACTGGAGTTTCAGCTTTAGCATCAGTCCTTCCAAAGAACACCCAGAACAGATCTCGTTTAGAATGGACTGGTTGGATTTCCTTTCAGTCCAAGGGACTCTCAAGAGTCTTCTCTAACACCACAGTTCAAAATCATCAATTCTTTGGCACTCAGCTTTCTTCACAGTCCAACTCTCACATCCATACATGATCACTGGGAAAACCATAGCCTTGACTAGACGGACCTTTGTTGGCAAGGTAATGTCTCTGCTTTTGAATATGCTCTTTAGGTTGGTCATAGACTTAGAGTATGATAATTCTAACTTTCCAAAGGCCACCTATCAGAACTCTGAGTGTTATCAGGAAATTTCTTCTTTCTATATAGTCTTTTGCAGAGTTGACTCTCTTCCTTCTTTTCCCTTTAAAGTTAGAACAGAAAGACCTTAAGAACATAGAACACCAGCACACAGATGTTCCCTGTGACTTCACCTTTCAATTAGGATTTGGTTACCAGGGTGACCAAGTTAATTACATATGGAACATCAGAGCTGATCTCAGGTAGAAATAGCTCAAGTGAAACCCAGGATGGCTGGGAATCCAGGCTAACCCTCAGGTCTAGTGAAGGTCAGTGTCTCAACCATAGGAATAAGGTAAGAAGTTAGTCACTTAAGCCATAGGCACTAGGGGCCATGAGAAGGGAAGGGGGACGGAAACCAGATGTCTGTATCATAAGGACAAAGAGATTTGTGATCAGGAACTCCAGTCACTGGTGGACTTGTGTGGTTAATTACTATTTTCGTCATTTGAAAGTTTGAATGTAAAGCAGTAACATGAAAAATGCAGAACCAGTTAATAGAAAATAGTACCTCAGATTATTATCAAAAAGAAAAGAGTATGTGGTGAAAAGATCTTTGGGATTCGAATCATAAGGCATGACTTCCAATTGACTCTAAGGTTAGTAAGTCATTTCCATTTCCCGAGCCTCAGTTTATTAATCAACAAAATGATTGGGTTGAATTCAGTCCTCACTGAATATTTGGTTGAATATCAATCTCTCTCAAATCCTTCCCAGCTTTAAATAGTTAGGAATTCAAAACTGTCTTAGAACTGAAACCACAAATTGTTTCTGGTACCCTGAGCAAGGGGAGAGATCAAATGTACAAATCCAAATTTTGTGGTTTTACAGGAGCTGCAAGCTAACCAAGTCATCACTGTATTCCCAGTTCCAAGTGATTCTCTCCTACACTGTGACATGGCTGTGATATGAAAATTCTTATTTTTTAAAAATTGCTTATTCAAGTTGCACTGCTTCAGCTTAGGTAGAGCTTCCTAAACTCCATCAGATATTTCCATCATATTGAGAATATAAGAAACCTAATGTAAAACAATTTTATAGACTTTTCAAACCTGACCAGTGTTGAACTGGATGTAGGCAGATTCAACCAGGTTAACCATACGTTAACATCTTAACAAAAGTAAAATGGGGAAAGGGACCATTAGTCTTTACTAGGCTGGAACAGCATAAAATGCCTGCCGAATTCATGGAGCATTTTAGCAGAAGCATCGTGCTCATGCAAGTTTTTACCTAAGCATATCATCAGTAAAAGGAATTTGTCAAGTCGCTTTCACTTTCTTGTTGCACAGAAGAAAGTGTATTTTGAGAACAAAACACTGGTCTGGTGGTCCTCTTCTAAGTTTGAGCAAAGTGGTAGCTACACCAAGCCTTGGATTGGCTGAAGGCCTATTTAGCAGTGGGGGGTTGTGAGAAAGCAGCCAGATGGTACTGATTTTTAAGGTTACAGAGAGAGGTCAAGCTCCACGTCTCACACAGGTTGCCTTTCTCAGCTGTCTCTCATAACACGGAGTGCTGATACATGGAGCGATCCCTGTTTTGGGGTGGAATCAGTCATTCTACTTTACAGACAACGAATATGTAGACAGTTGTTGAAGGAATACACAGAAATCTAGCAATCCTAGCTTTGGTGAAGACCCCTCTTCCCATACTTTTAGCTGGGACGTCCTTTCCTCCGTTTTTGCTCCGCGTTGACAGCTGCCTTGGGCGTTACTTTCTCTGTAGTGCCTTGGGGAGTGAGTCAAGTCTCCCTACACGTGCCAGATTCGCCTCTAGACTGCAATCTCTTCGAGATCCCGAAGCGTGTACCTTCCCATGTCGGCAGTGCAGAGCCCAAAATATCCTAGTAAATATTATTATTATAACCATCATTGTTACTAGTAAATATTATTATGACTCAAGTAATACGTATTGAATGAACAGCTGAACCTGCAACCTGTTGAGTGAATGAATGTACCCTNTCATCAATATATGACTCATAAAATCAGTCCATTATCAACTTATTTTCTACTGTATCTGTTGGACTTGTTTTCCCCTTTATCCTAACTGCCTGGTTAAAGTTGCTAATTAGGATAGCACTAAAATGACACAAGTCAGAACTTCCAGTTGCAGGCTACTGGCAAGTCTGCTGGTCAGTCAGTGACAGTGACATGTGGTTATTGCCAGTGACATGCTCTATGCTGAAACAGGGCCCTGGAAACAAAAGGCACCAAGATAGTAGATACATTTATGAGAGACTCTGTGACACAGTTTAGGCTTACAATGAGAAAGGGATTGGCAGCTGTTATTCAGGATTTAATGCCTGTGCATTCGCCTAGGCCTATGGAAGTGAGTTACTGAGTTCCATAGACCTGTGGTTAGAGCCTTTTTAGGGGAAAGTGATATGGTTTGATATGAAGCTGTCTCGTGCACTTGATTACTGTACCTTTCTTTAGACTATCATAAACATTTATTAACTATTTATATTTTTAATAACATTAAGTGACTCAAACTGTCATATTGATGATTTTTCTTTTCCCTTCTGTTACAGGGTTCTTTTATAGAACTATTCCTTGGAATGATATTTTCATAATGAGCCAGCAAGGTTATGTGGCTACACCTCCCTATTCTCAGTCCCAGCCTGGAATTGGCCTTTCTCCACCACATTATGGGCACTATGGGGACCCGTCTCATGCAGGTTCTCCACCAGGTAAGGCGCGTTATCTTGACATGTGTGTGATTATTGAATCTCAAGCTTGGAGACATAAGATATTCTGAAAGAGCAGCTTTGGAAAAGTTGAATGGTAATTATAGACGATGCAGTGGTTTGAGCTTATTTGGAAAAGCCTTCCTTATCACTTTGGTTTTTGCATAGGGAGTTTATTTTTTAAATATAGATGAAAACGAAGACACTTCCTGAGTGTCTTGTTTTTACTGTTAGACTTGCTCTTGCTATTAACCGGTAGTGTGAGGTTATTACAAACACTAAAACCCCCACAAGTTATATATACATACACATATATGTATATAGTATACACACTATATACTAAATATATGTATGTTAAATATATACACATACTAATATTGGAAAAATCTCATTAGATTTGTATGCTGAAGTTTATTCAGTGATGATAATAATAAGGAAAACATGGCCTTGCTTTAAAATCATTATTGAATAATATTGGTTGCCCTAAAATTTGGTACCCAGCAAGGAATCTTGGTTTTTGGAGCAGAAGTGGGAGAAGGTGTTGTGGAGTGGGACTCCTGTTGCTCTGATGGCAGTTGACATGATAAGATCACCTCCCATTTTCAAGGGGCTGCCCTGAGGGGCCAAGTTTCAGGGTCAGCAGGGAGGCTAATAATAGCTTGTTTCAGTTCTGATGACCCCAGATTCCCTAAAAATATTTGTGAAAGACAGTTCTTGGGACTAGCTGTGTATAATAATTGAGTATTTCTGGCAGTTTACTAGGACTGACTCAGGCATATAGGATCCGGGGCTTGCTGGGTAGCTTGTGTGGAGTCCAGAGTCAGCCAGGGGTGAGGAAAGCCTCCAGGGAGGATTGATGGTAGCAGCCACGAACAGTTGCCGCAGAAGATGCTGTGAGACTGAATTTCCTGTGGGAAGTCGCTCTTCTGACTTAGTCCAGGTTTTAAAAACCTCTGGATGAGGCATCGTCATCTTGTCCAGGTTCAGTCCTCCCTGTAACGTTTCTTGATCTGGGTCTTCTAGGAACCATTTAACACATCTTTCTCCAATTTCTTTTCTGTCTGGTGGTTCATTCCCCCTCAGCATTTATATATAATGATAATTATGCATTACTTTTTTTATTTTGAGTGCTTACCATGTATCATAAACTGGTCCTAAAAGAATTATATGTATAATTTTCTTTAACCCTCATTCAGTGCTGTTCAGTAGATTATTAGCCCTATTTTGCAGCTAAGAAAACTGGATGTCTGAAATACCATGATTTATCCAAGGTGCAGAGCTGGTGGTGTAACTGGGATTCACACTGCAGTCCCTTGAGAAAACAAACAGCAAACTCGAATAGACACCTAAGTAAAACATTCAGTGTTACTCACTTTTCCTCCTTCTCTTCACAGGCATCTCTTAAACAAGTCTTCAGTCCACTCCCTCACGCCCCATCCTTGCCTCGCAGCCCTCCACGGCTCAGTGTATTCTCTGCTCCATAGCCTGGGCCCCGTCCACCCTTCCTCTTCTCCCACTAGGGTTGTTGGTGACCTTCTGTTACCAAAGGCAGTAGACACTGTCTTGTGCTCTTGAATTTGACACCGTTTACTGCTTTTGTTTGTACAAAACTCTTTTCTCCTTTGGTTTCAATGACACTGTCCGTTGTTAGTTTTCTTGGTGGCTTTCTGGACAGCTCCTCTAAGGGGTTCCCACTTCCCCACATGACCCTTAAGTGGTGCTGATTCTGCTTCTTTGTTCTGGCTTCACCCTTCTTTCCCTCTCTGTATATTTTTCCCTTAACTGTATTATTCCATATGAAGGGCTAGTCTCTCAGAGCTTTTCCTCCATCCCAGATGACTTTCTTAAGCTCCAGATCTGTATTTTCAGTGGCCAGCCTGTTTACGTGAGTATATCAAACTCATCAAGTCCAAAATAACTCAGTATGTTTTTTCATAAAGCATGTTTTTTCTGACATTCCATACTCACTGAGCAGCTATCATTCATTCAGCTACCTAAATCAGAACTTTTCACTGTTTAAAAAAATCTCTCCTTTTACCTTCTATAATCCAAATTCTTTTGGGGGTGATTATAAATCTTTTCTCCCTGCTCCCTCTTTTCTACCCAGTAGTCACTATTCTTGCTCCAGCCATCCGCCTCTCACCTGGGTGACTAACATTGTCTCCTAACCACATCCTCTCTCCAGCCTTTCTCCAAACAGTCCAGTCCTGTGTTCCGTTCGTTCAGTCACTCCTTCGTGTCCGACTCTTTGAGAACCCGTGGGCTGCAGCACGCCAGGCCTCCCTGTCCATCATCAACTCCTGGAGCTTGTTAAAACTCATTCATGTCCATTGAGTCGGTGAAGCCATCCAACCATCTCGTCCTCTGTCTTCCCCTTCAGCTCCTGCCTTCAGTCTTTCCCAGCTTCAGGGTCTTTTCCAATGAGTCAGTTTTTCGCATCAGGTGGCCAAAGTATTCAGCTTCAGCATTAGTCCTTCCAACGAAAATTCAAGAGTGATTTTCTTTACAATTCACTGGTTTGATTTGCTTGCAGTACAAGGGACTCTCAAGAGTCCAACATCACAGTTCAAAAGGATCAATTCATTGGCATTCAGCTTTCTTTATGGTCCCACTCTCACATCTGTACATGACTGCAGGAAAAACCATAGCTTTGACTAGGCAGACCTTTATTGGCAAAGTAATGTCTCTGTTTTTTAATATGCTGTTCACTCTCTTCTTTCACTTTCATCAAGAGGCTTTTTAGTTCCTCTTCCCTTTCTGCCATAAGGGTGGTGTCATCTGCATATCTGAGGTTATTGATATTTTTCCTGGCAGTCTTTATTCCAGCTTGTGATTCATCCAGCCTGGCATTTCGCATGGGGTACTCTGGTTATAAATTAAATAAGCAGGGTGACAATATACAGCCTTGAAGTACTCCTTTCCTAATTTGGAACCAGTCTGTTGTTCCTTGTCCAGTTTTAACTGTCGCTTCCTGACCTGCATTTAGGTTTCTCAGGAGACAGGTCAGGTGGTCTGTGTTGGAGGGCCTTTTATAGCCTGCAAATCTAATTCTGACTTTCTTCTGCTTCAGGCCTTTCTGGCACCTCCAGAAGCTGGTCTGTGCCTCCGGTCAGTGCCTCCACCCCATCCTCCCCACAGGGTGTGCCCTACCCTCCTCCCCCAGACTCAGTTCACCTGTAGGGCTTGCTGATGTTTCTGACCACTTCCCATTCTTCCTCAAGCTTATTCATAAACCTTCCCCTCCTGTGCTCTCCAACCCCTTGTGTGGCTTTGCTACCAGTTACCACACTGTATGTAACAGATNCAGTGCCTCCACCCCATCCTCCCCACAGGGTGTGCCCTACCCTCCTCCCCCAGACTCAGTTCACCTGTAGGGCTTGCTGATGTTTCTGACCACTTCCCATTCTTCCTCAAGCTTATTCATAAACCTTCCCCTCCTGTGCTCTCCAACCCCTTGTGTGGCTTTGCTACCAGTTACCACACTGTATGTAACAGATGTGCCTGAACAGTTCAAAAGGTCCTCACTCAGCGTTCATTCAACAAATGAGTGGACGACCGGCTGCTGCGTTCATCAGCAAAGTACTCAGGTGTGCCCCAGTGGTAGAGCACCATTTTGTTGGATTAGATCCTTCATGCTTTAATTTAAACCTTTTTCTCCTTATCAGTTCTCAGATACCAGGCTATCAGCCTCTGTCTGTATACATACCCTTCTGTAAATTGTGGTATATTTGTTTAATGATTTAAAACTGTCACTCAATTACCCTAGCCTATCTTTCTCTGTGCTGAATGACCTTAGAGCTCTTAGTCTTCAGACCTCACATACCTTCTTTTCTGGTCTTTTGGTGTACCTCTTTGTGTAAGTGTGTGACAGACTCAGAGAACTTAGCTGTAGCTCCTGAACTATCTGTTCTACCATAGACCTGGCCAGTGCCAAGGCTTGGTTTCTATTTCTTACGTTCCATACTGTCCTTTGTGCCTATTATGTGGTGCTAGTGCCATGCAGTGACAATGTAGCAGGTTTATTGGGTGAGCAAAATACCTGTGGTGATGCAGCAGTGAGTAAAATGAACCCAAGCTCCGTCCTGATGGTACAGACTTGTCTAGTGGGACGTGCATTAAGGGAATTGATGGTGACAGTGCAGGGGAAACATCATTTTGAGGAAGTAGNGCTCCTGAACTATCTGTTCTACCATAGACCTGGCCAGTGCCAAGGCTTGGTTTCTATTTCTTACGTTCCGTACTGTCCTTTGTGCCTATTATGTGGTACTAGTGCCATGCAGTGACAATGTAGCAGGTTTATTGGGTGAGCAAAATACCTGTGGTGATGTAGCAGTGAGTAAAATGAACCCAAGCTCCGTCCTGATGGTACAGACGTGTCTAGTGGGACGTGCATTAAGGGAATTGATGGTGACAGTGCAGGGGAAACATCATTTTGAGGAAGTAGAGGGTGGGATGGAAACTCACAGCAGGGGCACCTAACCAAGGCTTACAGGTAAAGGGAATCTTCCTGAAAGGAAGAACCTGAGAGATGAGTGAGGGTCGGCCAAATAGGAAGGCAGGTCACTGGGGTTGGAGAGGTGGCACCTTTGAGGACCTGCAAGAGGTTCACCGTGGCTCTAAGGGTGCAGTGAAGCATCTTAAGTGGGGAAGGGTCACCGCTGCTGCTGCTGCTGCTAAGTCGCTTCAGTCGTGTCCGACTCTGTGTGACCCCATAGACAGCAGCCCACCAGGCTCCACCGTCCCTGGGATTCTCCAGGCAAGAGCACTGGAGTGGGTTGCCATTGCCTTCTCCAAAAGGGTCACATATATTGTTTATTTATATTCCACATTAGAAAGAGTGTGAGGAGGGAGTCAGTGGGCACACTGCTTTCTGGAGCACAGTTTCGGGTCCTCGGCACTGTTGACATTTGGGGCCAGCTAGTTCTTTGGTGTGGGAAGCCGTGCTGTGCATCCTAGGGCCTTTGCAGCATCCTTGGCTTCTACAGATCATCAGATAGAAGTGCTCCCCCTTCCACTCNCAGCAGTGAGTAAAATGAACCCAAGCTCCGTCCTGATGGTACAGACGTGTCTAGTGGGACGTGCATTAAGGGAATTGATGGTGACAGTGCAGGGGAAACATCATTTTGAGGAAGTAGAGGGTGGGATGGAAACTCACAGCAGGGGCACCTAACCAAGGCTTACAGGTAAAGGGAATCTTCCTGAAAGGAAGAACCTGAGAGATGAGTGAGGGTCGGCCAAATAGGAAGGCAGGTCACTGGGGTTGGAGAGGTGGCACCTTTGAGGACCTGCAAGAGGTTCACTGTGGCTCTAAGGGTGCAGTGAAGCATCTTAAGTGGGGAAGGGTCACCGCTGCTGCTGCTGCTGCTGCTGCTAAGTCACTTCAGTCGTGTCCGACTCTGTGTGACCCCATAGACAGCAGCCCACCAGGCTCCACCGTCCCTGGGATTCTCCAGGCAAGAACACTGGAGTGGGTTGCCATTGCCTTCTCCAAAAGGGTCACATATATTGTTTATTTATATTCCACATTAGAAAGAGTGTGAGGAGGGAGTCAGTGGGCACACTGCTTTCTGGAGCACAGTTTCGGGTCCTCGGCACTGTTGACATTTGGGGCCAGCTAGTTCTTTGGTGTGGGAAGCCGTGCTGTGCATCCTAGGGCCTTTGCAGCATCCTTGGCTTCTACGGATCATCAGATAGAAGTGCTCCCCCTTCCACTCAAACCCCTGACCCCAAGCCATAGCAACCGAAAGTCTTAGAGCTTGCTAAGTGTTCCTTCAGGAGCAGCATCACCCTTGGTGGAGGACCACTTGTCTAGAAGCTGAGCAGCAGGAGCTGTTGACATCTTGGAACCGGGGGCTGTGGTGAGGCTCCTAATAAATAGTGAACTTTTGTAGGAATAGCACCAGCCACAGCACCTTAGAAACGAGTCATTATGGTTCTGCCCGTATTATAGGGAGTTTATTTTAGATAACCTTCTTTCTTTCTCAAATGTTTTTTAATTTTGGTTTCAGTTTGTCAGATCCAGGGCCAAATCCAAGATACGCTTTTCTGTGATGTTGTCTTGGTCAGAGGTCAGTCTAGCAGAAAGACATTTGTAAAGGGGTATCAGGAAGCTAAGAGAATAGTAGAGTCAGAGAACCAGGCTTGGGATTCTGCGGTCATGGAGCCAACATCCAGTAAGCGTTGCCTTTCTACCCAGGAGCCGTCACTAGAGCACGTGGCAGCCCAGTCTGTAAGGAGTCTAGGAAATGGAGGTTCCATCTTTGCAGCTCAGAACCACATGGAAAGGCAAGCCAGAAAGGAATTAGAATTGATATTGCGTAAGCTAGTCTGTAAAAAATGTCATTGCATTAAAGGCCAGTTTATGATTTTAGATATTTTTCTTTGGACATTGTTTTTGTTCAGTCACTCAGTCGTGTCAGACTCTTTGCAACCCCATGGACTGCAGCATGCCAGGCTTCCCGGTCCTTCACTATCTCCAGAAATTTCCTTAAACTCATGTCCATTGAGTCAGTGATGCCATCCAACCATCTCACCCTCTGTCATCCCCTTCTCCCCCTACCTTCAATCTTTTTAGCATCAGGATCTTTTCCAATGAGTCGGCTCTTTGCATCAGGTGGCCAAAGTATCGGAGCTTCAGCTTCAGCATCAGTCCTTCCAGTGAATATTCAGGACCGATTTCCTTTAGGATTGACTGGTTTCATCTCTTTGCTGTCCAAGGAACTCTCAAGAGTCTTCTCCACGATTCGAAAGCATCAGTTCTTTGGTGCTCAGCTTTCTTTATGGTCCAAGTCTCACATCCATGCATGACTACTGGAAATACCATAGCTTTGACTAGGCAGACCTTTGTCCGCATAGTAATATCTCTGCTTTTTAATGTGCTATCTAGGTTAGTCATAGCTTTTCTTCCAAGGAGCAAACATCTTTTAATATCATGGCTGCAGTCACCATCTGCAGTGATTTTGGAGCCCAAGAAAATAAAGTCTGTCACTGTTTCCACTTTCTCTCCATCCAGTTGCCATGAAGTGATGGNATGGCTGCAGTCACCATCTGCAGTGATTTTGGAGCCCAAGAAAATAAAGTCTGTCACTGTTTCCACTTTCTCTCCATCCAGTTGCCATGAAGTGATGGGACTGGATGCCATGATCTTAGTTTTCGAATGTTGAGTCTTAAGCAAGCTTTTCCACTTTCTTCTTTCACCCTCATCAAGAGGGCATAAGCATAGTTAGATCTTTCTCATGGTATGGTTTTGCTTTCCTATTAAGATTCTCATACTGAAATTCTCATAGCCTGATTCCTCTTTATCTCTGATCACTTATGAGAATGCCAGGTATGTGACCAATGACTATGACTGTACAGATAACAGGGATACTGGTTTCCTTTGCCCCGAGAATAGAGTCCAAATGGCACCTGGGACTTTGTAGTCTGACCCCAGCCAACCTGGACAGCCTCTGCTCCGGCCATTCCCCACCATCTCTCAGCACTTCACCTTTTGCCTGATCACAGCCTGCTCTCTCAGATCTTCGCTTAAGCTTTGCCTCCTGCCTGGAACCCCTTGTCCTATCTTTGTGTTAAGACAGCTCCTGCCCATTCTTCAGAATTCAGCTCGAGCAGGCCTTCCTCTCTGAACTTTTCTTGATTCCCATAGGAGGTGTTA
>SJYA01000885.1:0-21553 GCA_006410615.1 Neotragus moschatus
TTTTTTGAAAAATTAATTCAATTTCCTTAAAAGGCATCTAAACTTTCTAATTCCAAATAAATATTTTTTGTTTGCTTTTGTCTATAAAAGACAGGAAGAAACCCACCTGATGTCTGATGGTACCAGTAGATTTACCTGCAAGGGAAAACCAGTATACCACTTTGGGAATACAAGCACCTTCTCTGAATACACAGTAATGAATGAAATCTCAGTCGCCAAGATCGATGCAGCTGCACCTCTGGAGAAAGTATTCTTAGTTAGCTGTGGTTTTTCTACTGGGTATGGTGGTGCAATCAATACTGCCAAGGTGAGAAGCATTTATATCTATTACGAAAGTAATTGTTGACTTATGGAATTGGAAGACCTTATGTATCTGGGCCATGTCTGATCATGTAGCCTGAGAGAGACTCGCAAACCTGCCTCAAAACATCCTCAAGTTCTTTATTATTGTCTAGTCACCTATACTCCCTTGCACATATTTCCCATTCCTTCTTGGTCAGTAGTATGTGGCAAATTAAGTCTAGATGTCATTCACAAGTGGAGACATCAGGAATTCCTGGGAGTTAAACATACTACAGTTTAAAATGACTATGTATCCTTCCACATTCCAGTTAATTCTTTTTTTCTTTCAACATACATTTACGGGGCCATTCACTGTTCCAGATGCTTTGATTCAACAGCTAAAAGTGCCTATTGAGCTTCTATTCTGTTATTTAACAGATGGTGATAAGTTCCTGTAAAAACAAAAGGGTAGTAAAAAGACCAATTGATGGAGAAGATGTTGGAATGTAAAACAGACTAGTCAGGTAATCCCACTCTGGTTGAGTGGGTTACTGCTTTGTTTGATTTTTTTTTTTTTTCTTTTTGGTGGTACCACGTTGACTTGCAGGATCTCAGTTTCCCAACAAGGGACTGAATACAAGCCACAGCAGTGAAAGCCTGGAATCCTAACCACTAGGCCACTGGGGGACTCTAGAGTGGGTTACTGTTAAATGACAGTTTCTGGAATATCACTCAAACCTGCCTAGCTTCTTTCTTTAAGTGGTTAATAAATTTCCTTTTTAAAATTTTTTTTCTTTTGTATGTCTTATTTTGTATTGGAGTATAGCCGATTAACAATGCTATGGTAGTTTTAGGTGAAGAGCAAAGGCACTCAGCCATACTCAGCCGTGTATCCATTCTCCCCCAAACACCTCTCCCATCCAGGCTGAAGCAGCAAATGAATTTTAGTTCTTTATTTTTTCCAATCTCCATTAGTCCCCATACTATCCAGAGACTTAGTATGGGGTTCAATTTAAATTAGTCTCATTTTAGACCCAATAAAAAATAAGTCTTTACTTTTGTAAGGCACTGACATTATAAGTGAAGCAAAGTTTACGGATATCCAAAAGAAAAGAGAAGGGAAATGTTGCAAGAAGGTGGAAAACTCAAAAATATATGAAATTAAATACTCTGTTAAATAAGTCTTAAGAGTCAATGAAAGTTCATTAAACTTCTACTTACCCTAATTCCTGAGACTTAAAACTCTTTTTACAGGTTAGTTTTTGCTCCTCTGTCAAAAAGTATCCCATATCTAGAAATATGTTGAGAAGCTAAAATTCTCTAGTCACATGTTTTATTTGAAAATGGCCTTTGTTTATATCTCATAAAAAAGTACATTCAGATCTTGTCTGTCCAATTAAGTCATGGTATATGTTCCCTTTGCTCTTTTTTTCTGCCTTTCGGTATGCAGGTGACCCCAGGCTCCACTTGTGCTGTGTTTGGCCTGGGAGGAGTTGGCCTGTCTGTTATCATGGGCTGCAAAGCAGCTGGAGCAACCAGGATCATTGCAGTGGACATCAACAAAGACAAATTTGAGAAGGCAAAGGAAGTGGGTGCCACTGAGTGCGTCAACCCACAGGACTATGAGAAACCGATCCAAGAAGTTTTATTTGACCTGACAGGGGATGGTGTGGACTTTAGCTTTGAGGTCATTGGAAATCCAGAAACTGTGGTATGTGATTTTCAATTATGAAAATTACCAGTGTTTCTATCAGTCATTTTTCCTTAAGATTTATATATTTATTGGCTGTGGTAGGTCTTCGTTGCTGCACGTAGGGCTCCTTCTAGTTGTGGAGAGTGAGGGCTACTCTTTATTGTGGTGCACGGGCTTCTCATTTCCATGGTTTTCTCTTGTGAAGCAGAGGGTCTAGGCGCCCGGGCTTCAGTAGTTGCAGTGCACGGGCTCAGAAGTTGTGGCACACAGGGTTAGCCATGCCACAGCATGTGGGATCTTCCCTGACCAGGTATTGAATCTGTGTCCCCTGCATTGGAAGGCAGATTCTTATCAACTGAACCACCAGGGAAGCCCTCAGTCTTTATTTTAGATTTTTAACTGAGTGAAAATTCTAAAATTCCCTCCACAATCTTCTATTTAATTCTCTTTGTGCCCCTGACATTCCACCTGGAACCTTCTGTCTGCTCTTATAAATCTATTCACTATCCCAAACACTGAACCCCCATACTGAGTTTTCTTCTGCCTCTGTTCCATTATATCAATACTATTCCTTCAAATAAGCAGACAGCCTACAATAGCAGGAAAAAAACTTTGTAAGGAATTCTTACTGAATTATTTCATAATAAGGAGCAGCTTAGTAACTATAACTTCCAAGCCAGCAGATTTAAGTGTGATAAGTATAATTAATGACTCTGCAAAGTTCTATACTTTCAGCAAAGTTTATCATGTTGGTTCTGAGATAATCGTCCAAGAAACATTATTTACCAACCTCAATTAAAAGAGTTCAAGAATGAAGGGAAAAACCGGTAATTTTTCTGGCTGAATATGGTTTATGTGAGAATATAAATGGATAGGGCACTATTTCACAGTTTGAGCCTCTCTTTCTTTGGGACTATAGAGATAGCATACTATTGGGTTGCGTGTCTCCATCTTCTAATAGCTCCATGAAAACTCGAGACCTGCCTCCTCCAACTGAGACCCTTTCCTCAGCTTACAAAATGTTTCCATTCCTCATACACATAAATCCCCTCGCCTGTAAAAATGATATAACAAAATCTTTGTCACAGGCTTTCCTGCAGATTGTCTTGCTCCAAAAAAATAGCGTTTGAAAATAAATAATGGGAACATGCTTATTTATAACTTTGCTAATATATGATGCTATACAAATAGCCAACTATATTTTTTAAGTATCTAAAAGAATATACTAGGTCGCTTCAGTCATGTCTGACTCTTTGCTATCCCACAGACTATAGCCCACCAGGCTCCTCTGTGCATGGTATTCTCCAGGCAAAAATACTGGGGTGGCTTGCCATTCCCTTCTCCAGGGGATCTTCCCAACCCAGGGATTGAACTCACGTCTCTAACATCTCCTGCACTGGCAGAAGGGTTCTTTATCACTAGGGCTACCTGGGAAGCCCTATGAATATGTCAGCTCTAACTAACCACCCATGTCAGTATAAAAATTATTGCTATCATTATTATTATTACTACTATCATGGGTGCCTTTATTTTCATTTTTTGATTTTCATCTATTGTACCAGATTCTATACTCTGTAGCACACAATGTCTTATTTATGTTTCAGCACATTCTTAAAAAATAAATGCTATTTCAAATGAGGACAAAGAGCATCAGAAAAGCATGTAACAGACCACTGAGAATGGTCCAGCTGAGATTCAGACTTAGGTCCACCTCTCAAGTACACCTCTTAACCCCCTCACTGTTTTACATTGCTTTACAACAGGTAGCTGCCTTGGCCTCCTGCCACGAGAGCCATGGGGTCTGCGTGATTATTGGGTTAATCACTGGTGTCCAACTCAACATCAGTGGCCATTTGTTCTTCTCAGGACGTTCTTTAAAGGGATCTGTTTATGGAGGTATGTATGATTCAGAGAAGAATGGAAATGTGTTGGATTATAGAGGAGGGAAGTAGAGAAATGTGTAATGAATGCTTGAATGAGAGCTTTAGATTATAGTTGTTTCAATACACAAGTATCTAAGATAAGGGGATGAATATTGATGTATGCAGTTGCTTCTTAGTAATTTTTTTTCTCATGCAAAGGAAGAGATTTTTTTTTAATTGATTAGTGCCCAAAGTTGTTGCTTGGAGAATCCCAGGGACGGGGGAGCCTGGTGGGTTGCCGTCAATGGGGTCGCACAGAGTCGGACACGACTGAAGTGACTTAGCAGCAGTAGCAGCAGTGTCCAAAGTTTAATGCAAATTCTAAATCAAAAAGGAAAAGCAATACTGTGATCAATAACTATTCAATTCAGTTATATGATGGCCAACTGGAATTCTTTGGAGAATATACTGAATTATTAGTAAATGGTTCAACTAATGTTAAATCTTACCCAAAACAATCGAGTTGGCAATTTTACAACTCAAAGACATTAAACATAATGAACTCATGATTGAAAAGAGAAATGACTGATAAAACTGAAAAGAGAATATTTTTTCCAGAGGAAAAAAATTTTTCATACAATCCCTTGGTTTTCCATTTTTTAAACCTGTCTTACAACTTATATTTTAAAGACTTTAGAAGTGTTTTCTTACTGAGGAAGTAGAAAACAAAGTAAAATAAATCTGTGTGGGATTCTAGGCTCATAAGCAAGCAACCCGATACTTAAGAGAAATATACTTGTCCAGAGATTTGAGAGAAATTTGAATTCTTGGGCAAAAGAGATGAGAACCAGGAGCTACCTGAATTTGGGGGGCTGGTGGTCCATTTGTGTTCTCCCAACTCCTTACGGCAGTGTACTGTAGATGCCAGGAATCTTACCGAATTCATGGGCATAGAGTAGATAAATGGCATGGCCAGCCAAAACAAGCAATAAATCAGTTTAATTATCAATTCCCCCATTTGGGATAATTAAACATATGCATTGCTGTTTCCCTCTAGACACAATATTCCCCTCAGAGACAATAATTGTTGATTCCAAATACACATACTCAGTTAACTCTTGTTAAATAAGATCACTAGTATTTCAAATAAAACTCACAAGGAAACTATTTTGCTCGACACCTATACATTCATATAATGGTCATGAATATAAGTTAATTCCTTCTATAGATAGTATAATCCACTGGTTTCAAAGGTTTTCAGTTAAAGGATAGCCTCTAATGACAGGACTACTAAACCTCGTATAATGTACACAGTGAAAAAATTTTCTCCCTAAAATTAGTGGCCTTGTTCAGAAACACTATCTAGCCTAGTTCTATGTTCCTGGACCCATCTTTTTTTGTTGTTGGTTTTGCTGTTGTTGTTGTTGTTTTGTTAAAAGAAGAAACAAAAAAACAAGTGAAGTGTTCTTTACATAGATATAAAAACGCTTTATCAGATTACGAATCAACAGGTAGAAAAGACATCAAAAGTTTTTATCACAAGAAAAAACGGTAACTATGTGTGATGATGGATGTTAACTAAACTTAGTTTAGTTTAATAGTAATCATTTCATAATATATACATATATCAAATCATTATAATATACATACAAAACAAATACATTACATACTAATTACACTTCAACTTTTTAAGTGATAAAAACAAATAGAAAAACACACCATGCTTCATGTCATAACACAGATCATCATTTAGAATTCTTGATCACACATAATTAAAACCAACTTAAACAGAAAATAAATGTGTTGGAAGTGTTTTAGATTGTGTTGAGAATAGTCTTGGAAAGGCTGGAGAAATTGTCTGGGGCTGGAACCAAGAAAAGCAAGTAACTGCCAAGACCCTGTCACAGAACCAGCTGCTTAGGACACTGTTGCCTTCTTGCAAAATCACACACTCACCTTTTGCAGAAATGAGCAGACCACCAAATTCTTTGTGGTGACTCACTGGGCATGTTGCTCAGCGCAGTGCTAAACATGAAGACAATGTTTCTTGAGAATCCCAAGAACAGAGAAAATACAATGCTAAGTTGAATATTATCTTAACTGACCCCATCTTTTCCTGTGCAATTTTACTTCCTAAAGGCACATTTTATTCTTATCTCGCTGTATAAACATTCATCTTTCAAAAGTGTCACTGAGTACTGCCATAGTGAAAGTTCTTCTCTTCCCTTAAATATTTGGCTCTTTCATGAAGCTGCAGATCAACACACACACACACACGCACACATGCACACACACACACACACACACACACACACACACACAAAGCATCTCTAAGAAGAGGTCCATGTTCTAGTTGCTGTAAACAAATACTCCTCTGCAGGCCCAGAGGTCTCCTCCAGGATAATAGCCTTCCACACAAAGTATATGGCTGGGACAGGCATTCATTCTCCTGATGGTCCAGACAAGTTAGCAGGAAATCCTTGTATTTCCTCAAAGCCAACACCTCCAGCAACAAATTGTAGGGCCTTTCTTGTATACTGGCTCTCTTGTATAAAATCTGTTGTTAATCTATGTATTTCCAGGCTGGAAAAGCAGAGATGGTGCTTCTAAACTGGTTTCTGATTATATGGCAAAGAAGATTAACCTAGATGCACTAATTACCCATACTCTGAATCTTGACAAAATCAATGAAGCAGTTGAATTAATGAAAACTGGAAAATGGCAAGTGACTTACACAATTTTTATGTCTGAGTATTTGGGGCCAAGAGAAATGGTGTGTGGAGGTGGGGGAGGCAATGGAAGGGAAGTCATGGCTGGAGAAGCCACAGACAGGCAACTGAAGGAAGTTTCAGGAATTTGCAAAAAATCTCCTTCCCTTATGCATTTTGTTTTATTACCACTTTATAATACATATCTCTTAAAATACTTAAATGATCACTTACCCTTACCACTAGAATTTTATTTCCAATTTGGTACTGCTTTAAATGTACATTAACTTACTGAAGTTAGCGCATAAAATTCTAGCCCAAATTTAAGTTTAATTTATAAAAAGACAATTATTATTTTTGTTGTTCTATTTCAAAGGAGAAATTATCTCTAGAATTCTAAATTCTAGCACCTATCTTTGGCCCACAAACCAAACACTAGCCATATACTGGGCATTAGTATTCCCCAAGAAAGTATAAGCCTACTTACATATTCCTTACTCTTGGGGTTTCACATCATTTTGAAAAATCTCATAACTGATTTAATCTGCCTATTTTCATCTAAACTTTAGGAAAGGGAATCCAATTTATTCATTGGTATACAAAGTGAAAATTTGAAATTCAAATCACAAATGTTGCTTTAAAAACATTTCAAATTTTTTTTCCTTTCCTTTCTTTTTAGTGTCCGCTGTGTCCTGTTACTTTAAGTATGATGCTCACCAACTAAATGCCATTTGCATAATTTCACGATTTAGAAGAATTATCCATGCAACGCTGTTTCTATCTGCTAGCCTCTGGTTCATTTAGCAGTGGGCTCATATCCAGCTTCTACTGTCACCACTTCATCACCATTGTTCTTACGTGACCAAGTGTCACCCAGGAACATCCTCCCTTTCAGAGCTAGATTAAGGTTGATTTGAATCACCCAATCCTAGACCCTTCAAATAAACAAAAATCACCCAGGATACTCCCATTTCAGTTTTCTCTATGTCTGAGCCCATGTTTCCTTGCACACTGTGTTTCTTCCACATCAAGTTCTGCCTCATTTCACACCAAAGAAACAAAACTCACCGTTCATGAGCTTACTGTACATTCAATAAGCCACAAGTTCTAGGAAATCTGTACCTCCCAAGAAGCCCTCAGCCAATGACTGACAAAAGTTGCTAGAAAACACACAGTCCACAGAGTATCCCTATAAGATTAAACTCCAATTGTCCACTTTGATAGTCAGCTTTAAAAACACATTCTTACACCCATAAGCATAGCAGCATTATTCATAATAGCCAAAAAGTGGAAGCAACCCAAGTGTCCATCAACAGATGATGGATTAAAAAAAAAACTGTGCATGTACACATAATGGAATTATATTCACCCCCAAAAGGAAGGAAACTCTGACACATGGGTGATAACATGGATGAAACTTGAAGACATTATGCTAAGGGAAAAAAATCAGTTATGCAAGTACAGTTGTGAGCTGGACCCCATTGTAAGATGGACCCCAATGATCCCTACCTTCTGGTATTCACACCCTTGTGTAATCCCCTCTCCTTAAATGTGGGTTGGACTTAATGACTCAATTTTCACAGTAGAAAGGATGAGATATCATTTCTGCAATTGAGTTCTATTCCATCTGGGGAGTGTCTCTCTTCGATTGCTTGTTCTGGGAGAAGCCAGCTAGTACATTAAGAGGCAGCCTGAGGAGAGGGCTTGACCTCAGAAGTGGATCTTAGGAGCCTGTAAACCACTATGTAAGTGAAACTGGAAGAACATTCTTCCTGAGCCAAGCTTTGAGATGACCAGCCCTGGCCAATACCTCAATTACAGCTTTGTAAGAAACCCTGAACCAAACCACTCAGCTCAGCTGTTCCCTCATTCCTGACTAATAGACACTTTGAGAACACAAATGCTTGTTTTAAAGCGCTAAGCAACAGATAACTAATATACTGGTACTAGGTGAGATAGAGTCTCTCTTGGCATGCTCTTGGGATAAAATTACTGTGAGTCTCCTGTGATTAATTTGGATGGGGTACAGATTACAGAATATGTGCTACCTTGTGCAGTATTATTAGCACTTGAGAAATAAGATGGTAATGGTAATTATGAGGACTGTGGATTTAGTTATTGTTAAGTGTCATCAATACACTGAAGGAAAAAAATGATACGCTTGCGTCAGACAACAATCAACCAAGAGTATGACTAACAACCACAAGAATTCTATGGCAGCATTTAAATGTCCCCTTATCCCCTACCACTAGAGGACAAATTGGGCTGAAAAATCAGGCCAATGATTTAATTATGATATTAGCAAAATTGCAGAGTTTTCATCTATAAATCTGTCACTAAAACCAGGGCAATGATAGGAAAGGGGCGATATCTTAAAACTGAACTGGACTATCTTAACTTTGAACTGCAGATTCTCCTAAATGCTATAGGCCTAAAGAAGTGTGCCACTCCCCCTTGCCACAGGTAGTAGCCTCTCCTTGCCTGGAGACCACGAGGAGCCTTACTAAGGTGAATGCCTCATAAAATGATACTTGCCTCCTTAAAGGTATACTTTTACTTC
The DNA here is from genome assembly GCA_006410615.1 of Neotragus moschatus. Classification (NCBI taxonomy): domain Eukaryota; kingdom Metazoa; phylum Chordata; class Mammalia; order Artiodactyla; family Bovidae; genus Neotragus; species Neotragus moschatus. Next base: position 9,106 of record SJYA01000885.1, read on the forward strand.
TCCTCATGATTTCTAGGCCAATAAATGCATTCAAATCTCAGTGCGACTAGGGAAATAGTTTATTGATTTAAAAAAAAAAAAAAAAACTACAAAATCTGGCTCACATGTATGAGCAAGAATTAGAAACACATGTTGAAATCAATCATAGGCATTCTAAACCAGAGACTATAAGGGAGAGATTGTTGGAATAGGAGCAGTCTCTTCTACCTCGTGATTTAATTCCTGAGAAGGACATCTGGAGTCAGTTCTGTGCTAGTGGAATGGCTCCTCAAAGCTTAGAGGGAAAATAATGCCTTACAATAAATGAGATGAAGACACCGTAAATGCTTTGGAAGAAGCCAACAGGTTTAGAGGAGTGGTGTAGGCATCACGTGAGCATGAAACACTTCCTTTGTCTCTCGCCTTCAATCTCCAACCAGTAAAACATCCATAGCTCAACAAAAGTCCCTCTGCCCAACACACGAGGATGTCAGAGATGTCCACATCTGTACGTCTAAAAGTCAGTAGACTGGAACACAGAGAGGAGGCAGAACTGAAGAAACTACAGAGGCAGTCCCTGCGACCCCAGCTCCCCAGCTGCGATGGCTGAGCCTGTAGCCGCAGAGAGCCTGGTAGCCGCAGAGCCGGCACACGCGACTCCAGTCTCCGGGCTACGCAGCGGAGGGGCCTGCAACTCTGTCCCTGAAAGCACCCGCGACTCCAGCTCACTGGCATCCTCAGTGGCGGCTCCTGTGAACGCCAAAAGCACAGATGCAGCAGGGGGACCTAAAGCCTTACCTCTTCCACCCACCCTCCTTCTCTCCCGATGGTGGCAACTCAGGTGATCCCAGATGTATGGAGGCACCAACCAATCCAGTGCCCCAGGCAACGATGCCAGCGAGAACAGCAACCGCAGGATCAATAAGGCACCAGCGACCCCAAAGTCATAAGCAGTATCAACACGGGTACTGGGCAACACCTCTGGCAGGGACAGTGCAGAGTAGGAATATCTCAAATATAGCCAGAGGCAGCTTATGTAAGAAAAATAAAAAACTTGAACTATATTGCCACCCATAGAGTTATATTTCATAAACATAAATCTGTTTTGTTGGGGAAAAGGCCTTTAATTACAACTTATCAAATTATTAGATTCAAGTTAAAAAAATAAATAAAAAGCTTAAAGATGTTTGCTACTTCATATGCACCAGCAGAGGGACAACCCATCAAGCAGCATGAAAAACCACGATTACATGAAATCACAAAAAGAAATTAATAATTCTCCAAAAATCAAACTTAAAATCAGAGAATACCGTGATCTGATAGAAATTTCAAAATAGCCGTCATGAAAAAACTCAATAAGCTATAAGAAAACTCAGAAAGGAATTTCGGTGATCTCAGGAATAAAATTAATAAACAGAAGGAATTCTTTTCCAAAGAGATTGGAGCTCTCAAATAAAGAATCAAATAAATTCTGGAACCAAAGAACTCAATAAATGTGATGAAGACTGCATTAGAAAGCACTACAAATAAAGAAGACCATATGTAAGAGAGAATCAGTGACCGTGAAGATAGAAACTGAGAAATGACAGAGGTAAAAGAGGAGTGGGAACAAACATCCTTTTAAAAAGAAAAAATAATGTGAGCGCTATCTGGCTCCATTAGGAAGGGGAGTATAATGATGACGGGCATCCCAGGAGGAAAAGAGAGGGAGATGGGAGCAGAGAGCTTATATAAAGAAACAGTAACTGAGAACTTCCCAAACCTGAGGAAGGAACTAGGTAAAGAAATCCACAAAGTGAAGAGAACACTGATTGACCCTGATGCAAAAGGAAATTCTCCAAAAAATATAGGAAAGCTGTCAAAATTTAATGACAGGAAAGATTTTAAAGGCAGGCAAGGAGAAAAGGACAGTGACTTATAAAGGAACCTCATTAGGCTACAACAGATGTCTCCACAGCAACTCTACAGGCCAGCAGAGAGCAGAATGACACACTCAAAATATTGAGAGATAAAAAAAAATCAGCCAAGAACACTCTATTCAGCAAAGTCATCTTTAACATATGGAAGAGAAATAAAAACTTTCTCAGATAAACAAAAGCTGAGGGATTTCATTACCACTAAACCTGCCTTATAAGAAATGTTGAAAGGAGCTCCTGTACCTGAAATGAAAAGGCAAGTATAGCAAACTTTGTGTAAGGCGCTAAATAGACAAAAAGAATCAGAAAATTGCAACTCTGTATCAGAATAATTGTTAAACAATTACAACATAAATGTTAAAGGGCGGGGTGGGAAGCAGTAATAACTATTTCAATAACTATTTGAAATCTGTATAACTATTTCAATCTGTAACCAATTCACACCATAAAAAGGGATAATTTGAGACAATCTAAACATAAAAGGGAAAGCAGGAAAGGCTGGAGCCTATATAGACAAGTGAAGATAAGATGTTATCAGCAGGAAGAGGACTATTTTATCTGTGAGATGTTTTGCACAAACCTCATGGTAACCACAAAACGTAAATCTAGAACAGAGACATGAAACATTTTTAAAAAAGAGGAAACCAAGAAAAATATCATAGGAGAGCACCAAACTAAAATATCAGACAGAAACACAAGGATATAGAAATATAGAACAACTAGAAAACAAAAGATAAAATGGCAATACCAAGTCCCCTTATATCAATAATCACCCTAAATGTAAAATGACTGAATTCACTAATCAAAAGATACAGAGTGGCTGGGTTCTTTGTTTTTGCTTTTATTTCTTGTGCCTTGGAAGACTAATCTAGGAAAATACTGCTACAATTTATGTCAGAGAATGTTTTGCCTATTTTCTCCTCTGGGAGTTTTATGATGTCATGTCTTATACTTAGGTGTTTAAAACATTTTGAACTTATTTTTATATATGGGTGAGGGAATGTTCTAATTTCACTGATTTATATGTAGCTGTCCAGCTTTTCCAACACCTCTTGCTGAAGACTGTCTTTTCTCCATTGTATATTCTTGTCTCCTTCATTGTAGATTGGCTATAGGTGTCTGGGCTCCGTGTCCTGTTCCAGTGATCACTGTATGTCTGTTTTTGTGCCAATACCATGCTGCTTTGATTACAATACTTTGTAGTATTATCCCAAGTAGCATTTTCAAGTATTCAGCCGTAGTTTGCTATGAGCAACCTGGTGACCTCAAAAACCAGCAATATTTGTTTCTGTAAAGTGTGCCCTGGAAAGTATCTTAGATATTTTTCATATTTTGATGGCTAGAGTAGCAAATATAAACCAAGAGACAATATACATATCAGAAAAAGAAGATTCAAAGAATGTAAAGGCCTTCTGGTCATTGTTAAAAGAGAAGTCATACATAGCAAATTACTGGTGAAAGATGGATTAAAACAACCCCAACTTAACTCTACAAAAAGCGTGTGTGATTTTGTAATTTTTTTAAAACAAGTAGTTTAAAATGTAAGTCTTTAAAACTCTATAACAACATGCTCTTGACTAATTCCAGTAGTCATGTACAGATGTAAGAGTTGGGTCATAAAGAAGGCTGAGTGCCAAAGAATTAATGCTTTTGAACTGTGATGCTGGAGAAGATCTTGAGAGTCCCTTGAACAGAAAGGAGATCAAACGGGTCAATCCTAAAGGACATCAACCCTGAGTGTTCACTGGAAGGACTAATCCTGAAGCTGAAGCTCCAGTACTTTGGCCACCTGATGGGAACAGTTGACTCTTTGGAAAAGACTCTGATGTTGGGAAAGATTGAGGGCAAGAGGAGAAGGGGGCAACAGAGGATGAGACGGTTGGATGGCATGAGTGACTGAATGAACATGAATTTGAGCAAACTCAGGGAGATAGTGAAGGACAGGGAAGCCTGGCCATGCTGCAGTTTATAAGTTCACAAGGAGTCAGATATGACTTAGCAACAGAACAACAAATCTCGAGGCACCTCCATGGTGTTTTCCAGACAGAATTCAAATCCCCTGAACCAAAGCACCCCTCAGTGAATATGATGTTTTCAGTAGCAGTTGTCGTCAGCAATCCAATAGACATTCCCTCAATAACCTCTCTTAATGCATGGACCCCGCCTTTGGAAGTTCCTCACAATCTCACAGATTACATTTATACCCACAATTTCCCATGAGTCTGCAAAATGCATAATAACCAAGATTAATTTAACAAGAAATAATTTTTAACAAGATATCTTTTTAACAACATTAATTTCATAGAAATGTCTAATGTGACATTTTCTTATTTAAAGATGGCCCAGGACAGGGTTAATAATCATCTGCCTGTTGTTCTGGCTAAGCCATGAGAAGAACATCATGGGTAAAGAATAAAAGCAAAATATAGCAATACAGTATAATCTAAACAAAAGTATATCAGGTTATTAGTTGGAGTTGTCATGCCCGGCTAAGCTAAGGAAAAACTTAGTGTGGACCTTGGAACGCTGGGTCAGCACAAGTTCAGAACGCCTCTTGTTCACACACAAAGATGTTTTCCCAAGGCATATGCAGGAGTATGACCTCCAACTGGGGGATACCCCTTGTACAAGAAAATAGCAAAGGTAGTTCAAAGTGATCAATAAAATGAGAGACGTAACCAAGGACACAGGAGTCTGATTTTATTGCAACAAAACAGATACTTTCTGCTTACCAAGACACTAAATAAAAGCTATGTGTCTGAGGAACAGGGCTCTTGATCCAAGAGGTCTTGAGTCCCCCAAGACTTTAATTCTGTCTCTAGTTTCTTTTTCCCAAGCTGTGTGTTGACCACTTTTCATCCCTACCTGCTGTGCTGGCAGCAGCAGCCTTGTATGCAAAAATTGCTGATCTTAGTTATTCACCGTTCAATAAACAAATCATGTGTGTAGCAACTGTCTGCCAGGCATGACTGGCAGCCACCACCTGCGTGATTTGAACAAAAAAGATATAGCCTTGTCTTTATAGAGTTTGTAGTCATGAGACTATAGGAAAGACATAAGGAAACCACACATTAAACATGTAAACCCATAAATAAATAGAAAATTACAAACTATGACAAATATCAGAAAAAGAAGATAACTGGCTGCTATGAATCAGAATGAAAAGATGGAACTATTTCAGATGAAAGTCAGGTTTTAAATACTGAGGGAACCTGTAAGTACTAATACAGCGATGTGTGTTTCCTAGATAAAAGGTTTGTATTTGCACTGAGTGTTTTTTCTTTCTTTTGGAATCTGTTCTCTGATTTTTAGGTTTTCATTATTTGTTTGACAGGCATGCTTTGCTTCTAACATTAGGAGGATGTGAAAACGTTTGACTGTAATTTCTCATTTTGGTTTCCAATAATATTCAATAAAACATGTGTGATGCTTAATAACTCAGTAATGGGCTTCCCTGGTAGCTCAGTGGCAAAGAATTCACCTGCCAATGCAGGGGACACAGGTTTGATTCAAGATCCGGGAAGATCCCACCTGCCACGGAGCAACTCAGCCCCCACACAACTGTTGAGCCTGTGCTCTAGAGGCGAGGTACTGCAGCTGCTGAGCCGCAACTACTAAAGCCCGTATGCTTTAGAGCCCGTGCTCCACAGCAGGAGAAGCCACTGCAGTGAGAAGCCCGCACACTGCAATGAAGAGCAGCCCCTGCTTGCTACAACTAGAGAATAGCCGGCCCAGCAGCAAAGAGCCAGCGGAGCCAAAATAATAATAATGACTCGGTATCTTTTTCTGTAGTCTCCCCACCTGTGTTTTCTCCTGAGGAAAAACATATTATGTTGACTCTGCTTCAGAGCAGCTCATGCTCATCCTGAGAAAGATCCCCCTTGATAGCCTGCAATGTACCTAGAGTTTGCATTGTAAGCCAATGATAAAGAATTACTATAAATCCATTTAAATCCTGTGTACTGTTCACCCTAGAGATACAATTGAGTAACACCAAAATTGAAGGTGAAAGCTAAACGTACTATGAATAAAAAGTATGGGGGGGCTTGGGGAGAGTAACACAGGGGCCCTGACCTGGTATGAGAGATTTGAGGTCTACCTTGAATAATGAATAAGTGAGGTTTATGCTAAAATCTGAAAAATAAGTTATATTTGTCTGACATTCTAATGCTAAAACAACTACCTTAATATGAATTATCACTTTACAGACACTCATCTAAAGATGAAGAAAAAAGATAATAACCTTCTTTTCTAACTAGGACTTAGAGAAGCAATTCATTACAATTTTATTAACAACAAAAATAAAAGTAAATGCAAATTTAATTTAAATTTATTTAAAAATTTTACAGTAAAAGTAGTCGCCATCATGGTCAACAAAGGAGTCCAAAATGCAGTACTTGGATGCAATCTCAAAAACGACAGAATGATCTCTGTTCATCCCCAAGGCAAACCATTCAATGGCACAGTAATCCGTCTATGCCCCAACCAGTAACGCTGAAGAAGCTGAAATCTAATGGTTCTATGAAGACNACCCAGATCTTGCATAGGTAGTCCCTGTAAGATGCAATCCCCATTCTGAGATTGCTAAATTGATTACTTAGGACTGGTTTATGAGCTCCATGCAGGCTTGGGGTTCAGAAACCTGTCCTAAAAAATCAATTTATATGCTACAGCTAAGACACAAATGAAACTAACTCCATAATAGACAACAATGAAGAAAACACAAGGAGAATAAAAATAAGATTTCTAATTAGGGACACTAGTGATATACATTTGGGGATTTCAAAATAAAATTATAAAGGGAATGAAATATAAATATCAAAAATATTTCTGACAAGAGCAGAAAAATTAAAATAAAAAACCTCCATAGTTGGATATGTTAACTATATNATAGACAACAATGAAGAAAACACAAGGAGAATAAAAATAAGATTTCTAATTAGGGACACTAGTGATATACATTTGGGGATTTCAAAATAAAATTATAAAGGGAATGAAATATAAATATCAAAAATATTTCTGACAAGAGCAGAAAAATTAAAATAAAAAACCTCCATAGTTGGATATGTTAACTATATTCAGTTCAGTTCAGTCACTCAGTCGTGTCCGACTCTTTGTGACCCCATGAATCGCAGCACACCAGGCCTTCCTGGCATCCATCACCAACTTCCGGAGTTCACTCAAACTCATGTCCATCGAATAGGTGATGCCATCCAGTCATCTCATCCTCTGTCATTCTCTTCTCCTCCTGCCTCCAATCCCTCCCAGCATCAGAGTCTTTTCCAATGAATCAACTCTTCGCATGAGGTGGCCAAAGTACTAGAGTTTCAGCTTTAGCATCAGTCCTTCCAATGAATACCCAGGACTGATCTCCTTTAGGATGGACTGGTTGGATCTCCCTGAAGTCCAAGGGACTCTCAAGAATCTTTCCAACACCACAGTTCAAAAGCATCAGTTCGTTGGCCTTCAGCTTTCTTCGCAGTTAACTATATTAGAATATGTAAATGTTCCTTCTAGCTTCAAATGGTTGAAATAACAAAAGATCAGAAAGCAAGGACTTTAATAGTATCAACTCAAGAGTTTGGGATTTCACTTTGTTGGTCCTATCAAATGAAACATTTCTTCTTCCAACATAGTTTATTAAGTTTCATGACTTTAGAACTGGAAGGAATTTATAAAAGACAAGATCTAGTTCAAGTCTTTCACTTTTAAGATGATGAAATCTAGGCACATGGATGACCATTCACTCTCAAGATTAAATGGCTGAGTCTGCTCTTGATCCAGGGTCTCCTGATTCTTAGTTCAGTACTTTATCCCTGCAGAGAAAAAGTCATTGATTTTGTGATGGATAGGGAGATTCTATCCACATGTAACTATAGGAATGACAATTTCCTGAGCAATTTGCCACAGATGAACATAAAAGATTGAAAACTTATAAGGTAATCTATCTAGCTCATCTCTTGATAGATTCTGCCTCTTCCTTAAATTTATGAGAAGCTAGGAGTCATCTTTGTTGATGGGACCAGGTATGGTCATTAAACTCCCTGGAAATTTAGAATCTAGACCAAATAAAGTGTGTTGATTCAGCCTCTTCCTAAGAGTCTGGCTTAGGAATATGTGACCTGGGAAAATAGTAATCATAATTTCAATCAAACGAACAGAGATCAAAAGAAGGCCCATCTGCAGCAAGGGGAATGAAGATGCACAGAAAGAAGAGAAATGGAGATGTTCCCATGGAGGTCTACTGCCTAGTTTCAGTTCCTGTCTTAGGCTGATTTGACTCTGCTTTGGAATTCCATGATACATTCCATATATTTATAAATAAATCTCTGGCCAAAACCCAGGTCAAGTGAGATGCTACAACCAAACAGTCCCAAGTAATTCTATAATCTTTGCAATACAAAATAAAGTACATTTCAAGCAGTCCTTTGTGTAAGGTGATATTCGCCAAAATGGACACATCTTTTTTCTCATTAGCCATAATATATTTATACTGATCCATTAATACTTCCTCACGCAATCCTCTTTGTAATCCTTGAACACAAACATTAGCAATTTAACAATTTGATCTAAAAATCATGGAACAGAGAAAATCTAACTCATAAGAGTTGAACCAATGACACTGACATAGCACACTTAACCTATTGGCTGACAGAGAGAAGCATGTGGTGACTGATACATGCGTGAAACACACACCAATGTAACAGGGAAATCATAAAAGTAGGTGTCAATAGTTTTTCATGTCTCTTCATGGGAGGTATTGTTTTGACTTTGAGCCATTAATTTTCTTTAAGTAAACGTATATCTAGAGTAGAGAGTAAAGAGCATTTATCCAGGTTTATTGTGATACTGTTTGATTCCCCAATATTATTCTTCTCCCAGATGATGAAATTAAGCCAAACAGCACTTTTAAATATATTCCCTTGCAATTATTATTTGCCTAGAGATGAGCAGGTGATTTGAGTTGGCCTAATTAGTTTCCAATCTCCCATGAGTTTAACTGGGTTATACCTGGCTTTATTTCTTTGTTTTCCAGAACCCCTCATCCTGGGTGATATAACTTTTTCCCTTTTTTTTTTAAGATATTTTTTATGTGGACCATTTTTAAAGTTTTTATTGAATTTCTTTATATTGCTTCTGTTTTATGTTTTGGGTTTTTTGGCCTTGAAGAACATGGGATCTTAGCTCCTTGGCCAGGGATCAAACCTCCACCCCCTGCACAGGCAGGTGAAGTCTCAACCACTGGATCTCCAGGAAAGTCCTTGATGTTTGTTTGTTTGCTTTCTTTTCTGGAACTATAAATCTAATCATCAAATTCAAACCAGTTTCTTCACTCTCCTTCTGTCTTCCCTCTCCCTATCTTTCAATTTCACACAAACAATGAAGCATGTAGTACCAATCAAGGACTGTAATCAAAAAGAAAAAGAGCCTTTGATGAATTCCACAGTGACAGTAAAGCAGAGAAAAAAATAAAGTCGGGGTTCTTACTGACATCACCGAACCACTAAATCAACCAACTCCAGAGCCAGTCCTGCCCCTGGAAATCTAATTAAAGTCATAATGATCTTAGGAAGCTAGCTTGCGTCAGAGATTTCAATCATTTTTTTTGCACAAAATATCTTGAATAATTTAAGCCCTCCTTACTCTAAACAAAATAACCCAACTTTCTTTTGATTTCCCAAAAGCCAACTGACTTGTCTGAACTGTGAATTCTAATTTGAGTTTCATAAATGTATGTACTGATCAGCAAGGATATGGCCTTTGCCGAGATCAGCAATGCATTTCTGACAGGCCCTGTATATCTCCGATTATAAATTAGGACTAACTGGCATCACAGTGTGCAGTCACCTATGAGGTTTTTTGTGGGTTTTCTTGGCTGCACTCTGCAGCATTCGGGATCTTAGTTCCCTGACTGTGCCCTCTGTATTGGGAGTACAGAGACTTAACCACTGAACTACCAGAGAAGCCCCATCTATGAGTTTAATTTTATGCCTCTTTTCTCAGAACTATCTTATCCCTAGATGGAAAAACATCCTGTCTTTTTAGGACTTTAAAATTAGTAGGATAATCATAGGCCAGATGTTTACTTCATGCAATGTGAGTATATTAATCTGTATTCAAAAATATACTTTAAAAAGATGAATCACAAAAACTTATTCAAAGTGTAAGAGTAATCATCTCCAAAAATACATAAATAACTAATTTTCTCTGTAATTTTTACTGACTTCCATTTATTCCATCCCACCACCACCCCTTCCCTCAATCAAGAAAAAAATGCAACAGTTAATATGCATTTTAAAAATACCTCCAAAAGTAACTGTTCTGTCTTAGCCCAAACCATCTCAGATTAGAAATATATTTCTTTTTATTAAACAGCCTCGACTGTAAGATTATGAGAAAAACTGCAGCAGTGCAGAGCAACAGTGGTCTGAGGCTGGGAGAGCGCCGCCACTCCTGCTGAGGAGTGTCCCAATCTCCTCTTGGGAAAAGAATCAGAGACAAATAGCCACATGCCTGCATTTTGCTAGCCAGATTTACTGCCCGAAGACAAAATCACCATTTCACTCAAAACTGCTTTCACCACCAGCAAATGCTCTGGTGCAAATGCATTTGGTTATTACTACTTTAGTATCTTCTCACTGGCATAAATTAAACTATTTTTATAAAATCATGACCCATGACCTCAGGCCTGTTTGCTCTATAAAACCCTTATAGGAAAACAAAAATCTCTCAACCACATGGGTCATTGAACTTGTAAGCCACTTAACAGATAACATTAGGAACACAGGTGAAAATAATTAAAATCAACAAACAAGATGTTTGTTAAACCTGAAACTTAAGTTACTAGGTTTAATGAACAAACTACACCTTTTTTCTACTGTGCTCCAGCTCTCCCAAATAATACTGTCCTTTATAGTTTCAAGTTAACGTCCAGGAATCTGTCTTATTTCACCCACCACTTTTCCAATTCATCAGCATGATTCTTCCCCTTCAAGCCAAGTTTAAAGTTATTATATTTATGGATACATATTTCTGTAGGTTTCATATGTCAGTCCTATTTCTCTCATTAGATTGAAGAGAGGGTATTTCTCTTTTACCTGATAAATAAGCCAAGTATACAGTACTATAACCAAAAGTGAGGTCTGGCTGCTTGCTGCTCCAAAGCCAACAAACAGGCAAGGTTAGTGGAAAGGAAAGTTTGCTTTATTTTGGATGCTGACAACTGGTGGCAGGGTAGGGAGGGGTGGGAACTCCTGTCCAAAGGCCAGCTTCTCCCACCCCAGGCCTCTGATAATCAGTTGGCAAGAGCTTTTACAGATGAAGGGAGGGGGCTATATGCAGAAACAGCACTGTCAGCTCTGACATTCATCTTTTTATTTTAATACATGAAAGACTTTTATTTAAAATCAGTTTGTAAAATGCCATTAAAGGAAGGATTTAAAATTTTTATGACATAAAATGAAATTTTATGACATAAAACAAAATAAAATTTATGACATAAAACAAAATAAAATTTTCTTAAAGTGATTTTGAGATTTAGCCATAGGTCATACTTGTGGGTCTAGATCTCCAACAATCATCTTGAAATTGGTCAGAAGTGGTCTGAACAGTGTCATCTTGATTGTCTTAAGTAGAGCTAATCTTCAGTTCCAGGTTGGTTTGTTCCCATTTCCCTAAGACCAGTTCCTGGAATTGTGACAGTTTATGTCATGGCCACAGTCTGTCAACAATAGTTAACTTCTACCTGATGGGAATTTCAGTATCTGTAAGACAGCTCACAGAATATGGCTCAGAATATTATCTGTAGCTCTTGAAGAGGAACTAAATGTTCTTGAAAGTGAAAGTGAAGTCGCTCAGTCATGTCTGACTCTTAGCGACCCCATGGACAGTAGCCTGCACCAGGCTCCTCCGTCCATGAGATTTTCTAGACAAGAGTACTGGAGTGGGTTGCCATTTTCTTCTCCAGGGAATCTTCCCAACCCAGAGATCGAACCCAGGTCTCTTGCATTGTAGACAGAAGCTTTACCATCTGAGCCACCAGATAATTACAGCTATTATCATTTAGTCTCCCCTCCTTTTTTTTTTCATTTCTTTATTAACTTTTAAAAAATTAATTTATTTTTTATTGAAAGATAATTCTTTACAGAATTTTGTTGTTTTTTTGTCAAACCTCACCATGAATCAGCCATAGGTAAACGTATATCCCCTCCCTTTTGAACCTCCCTCCCATCTCCCTCCCTATCCCACCCCTCTAGGCTGATACAGAGCCCCTGTTTCAGTTTCCTGAGCCATACAGAAAATTCCTATTGGCTATCAACTTTATATATGATAGTGTAAATTTCCATGTTACTCTCTCCATATGTCTCACCCTCTTTTCCCCTCTCCCCATGTCCATAAGTCTATTCTCTATTTCTCCATTGTTGCCCTGTAAATAAATTCTTCAGTACCATTTTTCTAGATTCTGTATATAGGTGTTAGAATACATATTTATCTTTCTCTTTCTGACTCACTTCACTCTGTATAATAGGTTCTAGATTCATCCACCTCATTAG